>SJYC01085201.1:0-49267 GCA_006408675.1 Madoqua kirkii
ATGGGCATTTATACTGTTCCTTTACCTGCTGGGTATCCCTCTGTCTCTTCGTCTTGTTTATATTGCTGAGTTTGGGGTGGCCCTTTTGTATTCTGGCAGTTTGTGGAGTTCTCTTTATTGTGGAATTTCCTTACTGTGAGTGGGGCTGGACGGGTGGCTTGTCAAAGTTTCTTGGTTAGGGAAGCTTGTGTTGGTATTCTGGTGGGTGGAGCTGAATTTTTTCTCTCTGGAGTGCAATGAAGTGTCCAGTAATGAGTTATAAAATGTCAGTGGTTTTGGAGTAACTTTGGGCAGCCTGAAGCTCAGGGCTGTGTTCCTGTGTTGCTGGAGAATTTGCATGATATGTCTTGCTCTGGAGCTTGTTGGACTTTGGGTGGTGCTTGGTTTCAGTGTAGGTATGGAGGCGATTAAGGAGCTCCTGTCAATTAATGTTCCCTTTAGTCAGGAGTTCTCTTGTGTTCTCAGGATTTGGACTTAAGCCTCCTGCTTCTGGTTTTTAGTCTTATTTCTACAGTAGTCTCAAGACTTCTCCTTCTATACAGCACCATTGATAAAACATCTAGGTTAAAGATGAAAAGTTTCTCCATAGTGAGGGACACCCAGAGAGGTTCACAGAGTTACATGGATAAGAGAAGAGGGAGGTGGGAGTTAGAGGTCACCCAAATGAGATAATGTGGAATCCGAAGAGGAGATAGCAAGCTAGACTGTAATCACTTCCTTATGTGTGCTCCACAGTCTGGACTGCTTAGAGACATTCATGGAGTTATACAAAGAAGAGAAGAGGGAGAAAGGAGACAGAGGTGCCAGGGAGGTAAAGGGGGGAATGAAAAGAAGAGAGACAGATTCAACCAGTAATCAGTTCCCTAAGTGTTCTCGACCGCCTGAAATACACTGGTGATTCACAGAGTTGGGTAGAGAAGAAAAGGGGGAGGAAGGAGACAGAAGTGATTTGGTGGAGAAAAAGGAGAGCCCAAAGGAGGAGAGAGCAGTCAAGCCAGTAATCTTGCTCCCAAGTAAGAATGGGTACTGGAGACTGGGTTTTTAAAGGTACAAAATTGATAACAAATACCAAAAAGCAAAGATTAAAAATCTAGAGTAGAGTTTGGATTTTCAAAAATACAACATTAAAGAAAAGAAGAAGAAGAAGAAGAAAACAGAACAAGGCAAAATCACAAAAATTATATATATATATATATGAAGTTTTCTTTTAAAAAATAGGGTCTTTTTTTTTTTTTACAAAGTAATGGTAGGCTATAAAAATTAAAGGAGTTATAGAGGACTTAAACATTTAAAAACATTTATAAAAAAGAATGATCATAAAAATAGTAAAAATATATCTAGGACTTTCTCTGGTGTTGTTGTGGGCAGTGTGGGGTCAGTTCATTTTTGGATAGTTCCTTGGTCTGGCTTATATTTCTCAAGATCTATAGGTGCCTTCCTATGTAGTCGGTACTAACCACAGGGTTTTAATCTATTGCATCTGTCACTTCCAAGGTGGTTTCCTCTGTTTTATCTTCTTCTGTTTGCTGGTCTCTTCAGTATCTGATTTCAGCCCTGACACAGGGGGATGGTGATGGACACTTTTTTAAGGCTCACTTGTTCAGTCATGCTGTGAAGGGGGAGGGACGCTACAAACAAATAACACTGGGGTGTGCTCGCAGTGCCTCAGCCACACTGGGCCTGCCCCTGTTCACAGCACGTGTGCCCTCCCTTCCCACAGAGCTCAGGCTCTAGGTTGTTCCACCAGGAGCCATCCGAGCCCGGCCCTGGGCTGCATGCACCTCCCAGGTCTAAGCCGCTGAGGTTCAGGCACTTGAGTAGTCCTCAGAGGCACAGACTCAGTTGCACCTGCGTTTTGTGCCCTTCCCAGGTCCGAGAAGCTCAGGTGATGAGGTGTTAGGCAAGGGTGGTTGCTGCGACTTATCACCTCCCCCATCCCTGTGGCTTGGTTTTCTGGTGTACAACTGGTGCACCTTCTCAGGCGGCTGTTGACCGTCCAGAACCCCAAGAAGTCTTAGCAAAGAAGCCTGCTTGCAGTTTGGTAGATCATGTCTCTCTGGAGCTGCGATTGCCCCCTTCCGGCTCTGGCTGCCTGTCACCGGAGGGGGTGGTCTGCAGCGGGCTAGTTCTGTTCAGTCCTTTGTTCTGTGCATGGGCCTGGTGGTGTCTTATGTTAGGGCTTTGCGCGTGGTAGCTATCCCACATTCTGGTTTGCTAGCCCAAGTTAGTTTGCTCAGATTGCCCTTGGGACATTCAGGCCCGGTCTTTACTCTAAGCAACGGAGCCTGCACCTCCCTGCCCAGCCCCCAATTGCTAGTGGTGGGTGAAGGTGTCTGTGCTGTTTCTTTGCTGGGGGAATTACAGTTGGGCTTGTAATATGTGGGGTTTAATAATTTATTTATTTTTCCCCCCTGCTATGTTGCCCTCTGTGCTTCCAAGGCTTGCCACAGACTCAGCAGTGAGGATGTTTCCTGGTGTTTGGAAACTTCTCTCTTTTTAAGTCTCCCTTCCCAGGATGGAGCTCTGTCCTTATCTCTTTTGTCCCATTTTTTGTCTTTTATGTTTTCCCTACCTCCTTTCAAAGACAATGGGCTGCTTTTCTGGGTGCCTGATGTCCTCTGCCTGGCATTCAGAAGTTGTTTTGTGGAATTTACTCAGCATTTAAATGTTCTTTTGATAAATTTATGGGGGAGAAAGTGGTCTCCCCATCCTATTCCTCTGTCATCTTGAGCCCTTTTCTCTTAAAAAAGATCTACAAAGGGAAACTCCTTCCCCCAGTTAGTAAAGGTAATCAAACAGTTAAAAGTAATAGCATCAACTTTGACAAATATCCACAACTTGGGGGTCCACAGCCCTCTGCTGTGGGAAATCATAGCATATATTCAGACTTCCTATAATCTTCATGGGTTCAGCTTGACTCAGGGAAAAGAAAGGACATATGCATTACAGCCTGTCTCAGCAAGAAGAGGCATCCTATCCATAGCAGTGTGGATGGCTAAAGGACCTGGAAAAGTAAGTCATAATTGCAGCTGTGGGAGAGGAGACTGAGAGAAATGTAAGGGTGACAACAATAGGGGAAGAGTAGCCAAAGAATCTTTTTTTTTTAAATTAATTTTTATTGCAGTAAATCAATATATAATGCATTAGGTTCAGGTACATAGCAGAGTAAATCAATTGTACATATAGCCACTCATTTTTAGATTCCATTTCCATATAGATCATTAGAGAGTATTGAGTAAAGTTATCCATGCTATACAATATGTTCTTATTAGTTTCCTATATATAGTGGTGTGTATATGTCAGTCCCAATCTCCCAATTTATCCTTCCTCCCCTTCCTTATGGCAACCATAAGTTTATTTTCTATATCTGTGACTCTGTTGCTATTTTTAAAATATGTTCAATTGTACTGTTTTTTTTAGATTCTTCTTTTAAGCAATATCATATGATATTTGTGCTTCTCTATGTGACTTGTATCATTCAGTATAACAAGCTCTAGGTCCATTTATATGGCTTCAAGGGACATTATTTTATTCTTTTTAGTGGCTGAGTAATATTCCATTGTGTGTGTATGTATAACATCTTCTTTATCTGTTCCTCCATCAATGGACATTTAGATTTCTTCCATGTCTTTGCTATTGTAAATAGTGCTACAGTAAACACTGGGGTACCTATCTTTTCAAATTATGGTTTTCTGTAGATATATGCCCAGGAGTAGGATTGCTGGATCATAGGGTAGCCATGGGCTCATGGAACAGGTTCAGCCCTGAGATGAGTTACAGAGCTTCTTAGTGGTATCCTCAGTCATTAACAACCGGAGAAGGCAATGGCACCCCACTCTAGTACTCTTGCCTGGAAAATCCCATGGACGGAGGAGCCTGGTGGGCTGCAGTCTGTGGGGTCGCTAAGAGTCGGACATGACTGAGCAACTTCATTTTGACTTTTCACTTTCATGCATTGGAGAAGGAAATGGTAATCCACTCCAGTGTTCTTGCCTGGAGAATTCCAGGGACGATGGAGCCTGGTGGGCTACCATCTATGGGGTCGCACAGAGTCAGACATGACTGAAGTGACTTAGTAGCAGCAGCAGCAGTCATTAATAACAGTGCAGCTGGTGAAGGGAAAGGAGCAAAAAGGAGGCAGGGATTTTAGAATGATGCTGGCTATGGGTTTTGTTGCCAATGCTGAGTTACCCAAACTCCCTTAATTATTCGTTTTTCTTAAAGCATAATGGCTCTATGAATTTTGTTAAAATTATACATTCAATTATAAAAAAATCAAACAATATAGAAAAGTTCATGACAAAGGTAAGTTTTTCTCTCAATTTCACCATCTGGATAAAACCATTAACATTTGGTGAATATTTTGTGAATATTTTATATTTGGCTATATAAGTAGAAATAATTTTAGGAAAATGGGATCATATACTAAACATTTGTTTTAAAAATAAAATATTAAAATTGATAAATTAAACTGAAGAAATAGTAATTAAAAGAATATATACTTTTTTCAGTTTCTAAGTCATTTAATTTCCAACTCATTTAATTGATTTCCTGAATTGGTATATATGAATCAGTACTATACAAATCAATGTAACAGGGGCTACCCCTGTCATCTGGGGTGATCCCCTGCACAGCTAACTCAGGTGCCCTCCCTCCAGATTTGGTCCAGCATGTGAAATGAGTGACAGCTTACAGCCCCCTCCCCACCCTTGAACAATTTTCCAGAAGAGTTCAGCTAGGGTGGAGAGAGAGCCTCTGGAGTTCAGAGGCTGACTAAGTTAGGGAAATTGATTAGTGTTTTGGGGCCTACCTCCAAAGAAAAGGGTGTCCAGAATATTCATGGTTCCTTCTTTTGCCTTAAAAAGCAACATTTATTCAAAGAATAGAAATGGCAAGATATCCAGCCCTTGGCTCCTTCCTCCCACTTCTTGCTGCTCCTTGGTCCCCCAAGGTCGATTCCTGGCTGGGGCTAGATAGTAGAACAGCTGCTGTTAGATGCAGTCAGCTACACTGAGGGGCAGCTCTTCATTGGAGGTGTTGCAGAAGTTGTCTCCAAGGCCTGTCACTATATTAATAGCCACACTACCACGACCAAAATGTTCACCATGACTGATTATATGGACGTATTTTTTCCTGTTGGTGGGAAGGTCATAGTTTATGACTAAGGAATCCTGCTGCACATTGATACCTCTAGCTAGTAGGTCAATGGTAATCAATACTCTGCTAGAGCCAAAGGGGAACTCCTTCATGATTACATCTCATTTTTGGGTTCATATCTCTGCCCGTGGCAGAGACAGTGAAATCAGGATTGCATCTTCTTAGTGGACCAGTAGGCCTTCCTTCAGGTGTTGAAGAAGACTGCCTGTGTAATGGTCAAGATTTTGTTTAAGTCACACAGTGAGTCTGATTTCCACTTCTCTCGTTCCGCATTGATGTGGAATTGGTGGATACCCTCCAGGGTCAACTCTCCTTTCTTGACAAGGATATGAATTGAGTCCCTCATGAACTTCTTGGTCACTTCAAGCACATTGGAAGGCATTGTAGCTGACAGCAGAACCATCTGGGTTTTGCTATTAAGCTTTTGGACTATGTCATAGATATTCTGGTCCTTAATCATTTCATCAACTTCATCTGGTATAAATATCTTGATGTGTTTGAGAGAAAGGTGTCTCTTGTTAAGCACATCAAACCTATGGTCTAGGGTACTCACAGTGAAGTGAGAACTTCTACCTGTAAATTCTGCCCCTCAGCACACACATTAGTACTCACAGTGTGTGTACCCCCAATGGAGGCATGGCAAAGGGCACACATATAATCTCCTAATACTGTGACTTCCTTCTGTATCTGCTGAACCAATTCTGAATGGCTGCTAGAACCACGGCCTGGTGGTCTTTAGATCAAATTCATTCTGTTGCAGAATTGATATGGCAAAAGTTGTCATTTTACTAATCCCAAATTGGGCTTGAGCCGTCACATCATAGTCCTTGATACAATGAAGAATGGTTCAGTGCTGGATGGCAGGTGTCTCAAAAGCATAGGGGTAGATGTCATGGAGGAGGCACTCAGAGAGGTTCATGTCATCAAAGTTGTCACCAATCTCTTTCTTGTTACTCTTGATGATGCCTTAGGGCTTCATCCCAATGGGGCTATTTTCTCTGGCTTGGGAATCTTGACTTGCAGATATGATCCTTACTGAATTAGTTAGCAAACTTCAGATCTATCTTTTTTCAATCATAAAAATTTGGGGAGTGAATTTTATGACATCATGTTATTGTTCAGTTGCCAAGTTGTGTCTGACTCTTGAGACTCCCTGGTCTGCAGCATGCCAGGCTTCCTTGTTTCTCACCATCTTCCAGAGTTTTCCCAAGCTTGTGTTCATTGAAATAGTGATGCCATCTAACCATCTCATCCTCTGTTGCCCTCTTCTCCTTCCTTCAATCTTTCCCAGCATCAGAGTCTTTTCCAGTGAGTAGGCTATTTACATCAAGTGGCCAAAGTATTGAAGCTCCAGCTTCAGCATCAGTCCTTCCAATGTGTATTCAGGGTTGATTTCTTTCAAGATTGATCTCCTTGCTGTCCAAGGGACTCTTGAGTCTTCTCCAGCACCACAGTTTGAAAGCATCAGTTCTTCAGTACTCTACCTTCTTTGTGGTCCAGCTCTTTCTGTATATGACTACTGAAAGCCCACAGCCTTGGCTATATGGGCTTTTGTTGGCAAAGTGATGTCTTTGCTTTCTAACACACCATCTAGGTTTGTCATAGCTTTCCTGCCAAGCAGTAATCATCTTTTAATTCATATGACAGCATATAATACTGTAAAATGATAAGTTTTTATAAATCTTTTAATTAACAATAGGTATAATAAAGCTTAATGCATTTTTATAAATGAATAAAACCATACAAGTACAACCTAAATTAAAATTTTAAAACATTCTCAGCCTCCCAACCATTATTTTGATTTCTGTCACCAAGGATTAATTTTGCTTGTCTTTGAACTGCATGTAACTAAAATATTCTGTTGTGTCTGGCTTCTTTTGCACATTGTTAATGTCTCTGAGATTCATGCATGCTGTTGAATGTAGCAGTAATTCAGTCTTTTTCATAATTGTATATAAGTTTCAGTATATAACATTACAATTAGTTTAGTCATTCTACTACTGATGGACATCGAGGTTGCTTCTAGATTTGTCTGTTATGTGTAAAGCTTCTATGAATATTTTATGTTGCTGACATACATCTAAGAGTGGAAGTGCTGGATCACGTTCGGATTTGGCACATATTGATAGTTTTATGAAATGGCTGTACCACTTTACATTCCCATTAGTTCTCTTTGCTGTATGTCTTTGCAAATACTTGGTAATTTAAAAACATTATCCTAGTTGGATGTAGTGTTACCACATTGCATTTTCAGTTTGCATTTCTTATGACCAAAGATGAGCATCTTTTTGTGTGCTTATTGGAAATATGAATGTCCTTTTCTTCTGAAGTGTCTTTTCAAGTCTTCACCTATTGTTAAAAATTGAATTGCTCCCCCCACCACCTCTTTTTTTTTTTTTTTTGGCTTTTTAGATGGTTCAGGTACTCTGAATATGTCTTTTGACTGATAGTTAAATTTAGATGTCTTTCTCACATAACTTTTAAAAATGTCATCTTCATAGAATTTTATAGGAACCTGAGATTTAAGTATCTCATTTTACAGTTAAGAAAATAAACCCAAGAAGTCTAGTTGATTTGCCCAAGATGCCATAGAAGGCTAAAGATAAGAGTTACATTTCTCTCATTTTTAAAAATTCTAATACTCTGCCTAGCCTAAAAATTAAAAGTAAATAATTTAATCAACAGTCAAAGTTTTCACAGCATAGTCTATTCTACAGGTATTTGGATTTGTTTTCATTTATTAGTCAAAAATCTTTCTTATCAAATTTGTTAATACTCTTAAAATGAAAGCAGAGAGATCTTATGTTCTCCCACAGCACTGTGTGTCATTGCTTTCTTCTTAATGCCAGCTTGAGGATGAATTATTTAATTTCTATGTCCAAAGATAAGGTGAGGTTATTTACAGATTAGGTTAAAATGGAGGCATGATATTCAAGGATTTATTAATTATTCCTTGGAGTCTAACCTCACAATTTTAAGGTTGGATATTGCTTAAGCCATTCAAAGGTCACTTTCAAAAGCAATACAGTAAAACCTTCCAGCAAAATGTTATCAACTACAGTACAAACTAAAAACAAAACAAAATGAAAGTCACTATTTAAAAGTTTATGGGCTTGCCTTTCTCTAATTAAATTGTCATATATATATATATATATCTGCATGTGCTGCTTGTATATTTTGGAGATTAATCCTTTCTCAGCTGCTTCATTTTCAGATGTTTTCTCCTCTAAAGGGTATCTTTGCATCTTCTTTATAGTTTCTTTGCTGTGCAAAAGTTTAATTAGGTCCTGTTTGTTTTTACTACCATTACTCCAGGAGGTGGGTCAAAAAAGATCTTGCTGCAATTTATGTCAAAGAGTGTACTACCTATGTTTTCCACTAAGAGCTTTATAGTTTCTGGCCTGCCATTTAAATCTTTAATCCATTTTGAATTTATTTTTGTGTATGGTGTTAGAAAGTCTTCTAATTACATTCTTTTACATATAAATGTCCAGTTTTCCCAGCACCATTTATTGATGAGGCTCTATTTCCTCCTTTGTATATTCTTGCCTCCTTTGTCAAAGGTAAGGTGTCCATAGGTGTGTGGGTTTATTTCTAGGCTATCTATCCTGTTCCATTCATTTATATTTCTGTTTTTGTGCCAGTACCACACTGCCTTGATTATTGTAGCTTTGTAGTATAGTCTGAAAATCAGGAAGGTTGATTCCTCCAGCTCCATTTTTCTTTCTCAAGATTGCTTTGGCTATTTGGGGTCTTTTGTGTTTTCATTAAAATTGTAAAACTTTCATTCTATTTCTGTGAAAAATTCCATTTGTACTTTGATAGGAAATGCATTATATCTGTAGATTGCTTTGGGTGGTATAGTTATTTTCACAATACTGATTCTTCCAATCCAAAGACAGGGTATACCTCTTCATCTGTTTGTGTTGTCTTTGATTTCTTTCGCTGTTTCCTGAATACAGATCTTTTTTTCTCCTTAAGTATATTTATTTCTAAGTATTTTCTTCTTTTTGATGTGTTGAAGGGATTATTCCTTAATTTTTCTTTTTTTATTCGTTGCTGTTAGTGTATAGGAATGCAAGAGATTTATTTCTGTGTATTAATTTTGTATCCTGTGACTTTACTGAATTCATTAGTTAGTTCTTTTTCTTCTCTGATTGCCATGAACTTCCAGAACTATGGACTTCCAGACCCATGCCAAATAATAATATTGAGAGCAAGCAGCCTTGTCTTGTTTGTGATCTTAGAGGAAATACTTTCAGTTTTTACCACTGAGAATAATTTTCAATGTGGGTTTATCATATATGGCCTTTATTATGTTGAGGTAAGTTCCTTCTATGCTCATTTTTTAAGAGCTTTTATCATAAATGGTGTTGAATTTTGTCAAAAGCGTTTGCTGCATCTGTTAAAATTATCATATTTTTTATCTTTCAATTTGTTAATATGGTTTTATCACATTGATTTATTTACACATATTGATTCCTTGCACCCTTGGTGTAATCTCTGCTTAACCATGACATATCTACAAACAATAAATGCTGGAGATGTCAAGAAACAGGATCCTTCTTGTACTGTTGATGGGAATGTAGACTGATATAACTGCTGTGGAGAACAGTATGGAGATTCCTTAAGAAACTAGGAATAAAACTACCATATGACCCAACATTTCCACTACAGGTCACATACCCTGAGAAAATCATAATTCAAAAAGACACATGTACTCCAGTGTTCATTGCAGCACTATTTACAATAACCAGGACATGGAAACAACCTAAATGTTGATTGGCAGATAAATGGATAAAGAATATATTGGGCATATAACAGGGAAATGTTATTCAGCCATGAAAAAAGAATGATATTGGGTCATTTGTAGCTTTGTGGATGAACCTAGAGTGTGTCATACAGAGAGAATTAAATCAGAAAAAAAAACCCCGGCAAATATTGTATATTATCACATACATATGGAATCTAGAAAAATGGTACCAATAAACCTATTTTCAGGACAGATATATAGATTTGTGGATATAGCACAGGGAAGGAGAGGGTGGGAAAAATTGAAATAATAGCACTGACATATGTATACTAACATTTGTAAAACAGATAACTAGTGGGAAGCTGCTGTTATAGCACAGGGAGCTCAGTTCAGTGTTCTGACATGATGTAGAGGGTTGGGATGGTGGAGGTGGAGGGAGGCTTGAGTGGGAGGGGGTAGATGTTCAAGCTAGTTTTAGAAAAGGCAGAGGAACAAGAGATCAAATTGCCGACATCTTCTGGATCATTAAAAAAGCAAAAAAGTTCCAGAGAAACATCTATTTCTGCTTTATTGACTATGCCAAAGCCTTTGACTGTGTTGATCACCATAAAGTGAAAAATTCTGAAAGAGATAGAAATACCAGACCACCTGACCTGCCTCTTGAAAAACCTGTATACAGGTCAGGAAGCAATAGTTAGAACTGGACTTGGAACAACAGACTGGTTCCAAATAGGAAAAGGAGGACATCAAGGCTGTATATTGTCATCTTGTTTATTTAACTTCTATGCAGAGTACATCATGAGAAACACTGGGCTGGAGGAAGCCCAAGCTGGAATCAAGATTGCCGGAAGAAATATCAATAACCTCATATATGCAGATGACACCACCCTTATGGCAGAAAGTAAAGAGGAACTAAAGAGCCTCTTGATGAAAGTGAAAGAGGAGAGTGAAAAGTTGGCTTAAAGCTCAACATTCAGAAAATGAAGATCATGGCATCCGATCCCATCACTTCTTGGCAAATAGATGGGAAACAGTGGAAATAGTGGCCGACTTTACTTTTCCAGAATCACTGCAGATGGTGACTGCAGCCATGAAATTAAAAGACGCTTGCTCCTTGCTAGGAAAGTTATGACCAACCTAGACAGCATGTTCAAAAGCAGAGACATTACTTTGTCAACAAAGGTCCGTCTAGTCAAGGCTATGGTTTTTCCAGTAGTCATTTATGGATGTGAGAGGGACTGTGAAGAAAGCTGAGTGCCAAAGAAATGATGCTTTTGAACTGTGGTGTTAGAGAAGACTCTTGAGAGTCCCTTGGACTGCAAGGAGATCCAACCAGTCCATCCTAAAGGAGATCAGTCATAGGTGTTTACTGGAGGGACTGATGTTGAAGATGAAGCTCCAATACTTTGGCCACCTGACTCATTTGAAAAGACCCTGATGCTGGAAAAGATTGAGGACAGGAGGAGAAGGGGATGACAGATGATGAGATGGCTGGATGGCATCACTGACTCAATGGATATGAATTTGAGTGAAGTCAATATGAACTGGTGATAGATAGGGAGGCCTGGTGTGCTATGGTTCATGGGGTCACAAAGAGTTGGACATGACTGAGTGACTGAACTGAACTGAACTGATGTCTGATTCATATTGTTGTACAGGAGAAACTAACACAACATTGTAAAGCAATTATACTCCAATTTAAGCAAATTTTTTAGAGCTTATGGGAAAGACTATTTTTGTCTTGTGTAAAATTTCTTGAGATAGCTTCCTACAGAGATTCAAAGGAAATATAAAATATGTAGTAATTTAGAAGGAAATGAAGATGACATATTGTGGAAACTGTTCAGTGGTTCTAGTGACTAGCGAGGCAGTGCTATCAAGGTTGCATATGAAGAGCTTGAATAAATAATTTTGTGCACTGTAAGGATGGGGAAAAATTCAGTGTTTTAAAAGTGCCATGTCTGTCATTTTACATCATACACCTGTATGGATGTGAGAGTGGATCATAAAGAAAGCTGAGCAGTGAAGAATCGATATTTTTGAACTATGGTTTTTGAGAAGACTCTTGAGGGTCCCTTGGATAACAAGGAGATCCAACCAGTCTGTCCTAAAAGAAATCAGTCCCGAATATTCATTGGAAGGATTGATGCTGAAGATCCAACACTTTGGCCACCTGATGCAAAGAGCTGACTCACTGGAAAAGACCCTGATGCTGGGAAAGACTGAAAGCGGGAGAAGGGGGAGGGCAGAGAATGAGATGGTTAGATGGTATCAGTGACTCAGTAGACGTGAATTTGAGCAAGCTCCAGGAGCTGGTGATGGACAGGGAAGTCTGGCGTGCTATAGTCCATAGGGTCACAAAGAGTTGGACATGACTAAGCGACTGAACTGAGCTGACACAAATAATTAAAAATACACATATAACAAAATAAAAAAATTCTGCTTTATGGAGTGATTTTACTGTTTCATCTACAGTCCTAAAGTTATATTGTCAAGGGAGCCAAAATTTTTTTATTTGTAGGGTCTACTTATTGGGAAGTGGAGATCATTTTACATTTGATGTAATTTACTGCTTGAATGTATTTGCTTCTTTTGTTCTTTTTGTGCTTTCCAGAGCCCAGAGAAACATGTTCTACTACTGAGACAGTTTTGAATTGCCACTCCATGTGTTGGCAATAAGACAGTGTGTTGTTTTAAATTGGAAGATGGTAATAAAACTGGCCAAAATATGCTCTTGCTTTTATTATTACCACGTGCTGACAATTCTAAATGGTATCAGTGGTAAATGCTCTTCTTTACCCGAGGCTGTTCTCTTTCACTGATCCCATCCACCTCCTCCCCAGCCACCATCATGGCATTGGTTCCTTTTAAGTTTTTAAAGGATCATAAAAATTTTTCTGGTAACAAAAAGGAGAAAATGACAATAACTGTAGTTTCTCATAGGATCAAATTTTGCCAAACTGGAACCTTTGAGTAGACAAGTATTCAGTTGCAGAATAAAAACATTGACATTGAAGTTAGCAGATTAGGGAACCCATTTCTGTCACTAATCAAGTTGTGTGTAAACCAATTCACATTTCTGCCTTAGGCGAAATATCAATAACCTCAAATATGCAGATAACATCACCCTTATGGCAGAAAGTGAACAGGAACTAAAAAGCCTCTTGATGAAAGTGAAAGTAGAAAGTGAAAAACTTGGCTTAAAGCTCAACATTCAGAAAACGAAGATCATGGTATCCAGTCCCATCACTTCATGGGAAATAGATGGAGAAACAGTGGAAACAGTATCCGACTTTATTTTGGGGGGCTCCAAAATCACTGCAGATGGTGATTGCAGCCATGAAATTATAAGATGCTTACTGCTTGGAAGAAAAGTTATGACCAACCTAGATAGCATATTCAAAAGCAGAGACATTACTTTGCTGACTAAAGTCCATCTAGTCAAGGCTATGGTTTTTCCTGTGGTCATGTATAGATGTGAGAGTTGGACTGTGAAGAAACCACACCCTTATGGCAGAAAGTGAACAGGAACTAAAAAGCCTCTTGATGAAAGTGAAAGTAGAAAGTGAAAAACTTGGCTTAAAGCTCAACATTCAGAAAACGAAGATCATGGTATCCAGTCCCATCACTTCATGGGAAATAGATGGAGAAACAGTGGAAACAGTATCCGACTTTATTTTGGGGGGCTCCAAAATCACTGCAGATGGTGATTGCAGCCATGAAATTATAAGATGCTTACTGCTTGGAAGAAAAGTTATGACCAACCTAGATAGCATATTCAAAAGCAGAGACATTACTTTGCTGACTAAAGTCCATCTAGTCAAGGCTATGGTTTTTCCTGTGGTCATGTATAGATGTGAGAGTTGGACTGTGAAGAAACCTGAGTGCCGAAGAATTGGTGCTTTTGAACTGTGGTATTGGAGAAGACTCTTGAGAGTCCCTTGGACTGCAAGGAGATCCAACCAGTCCCTTCTGAAGGAGATCAGCCCTGGCATTTCTTTGGAAGGAATGATGCTAAAGCTGAAACTCCAGTACTTTGGCCACCTCAGGCGAAGAGCTGACTCATTGGAAAAGACTTTGTTGCTGGGAGGGATTGGGGGTAGGAGGAGAAGGGGATGACAGAGGATGAGATGGCTGGATGGCATCACTGACTCGATGGACATGAGTCTGAGTGAACTCCAGGAGTTGTGTATGCAGAGGGAGGCCTGGCATGCTGTGATTCATGGGGTTAGTCAGACACGACTAAGTGACTGAACTGAACTGAACTTTTATTTTTCTAGGAAAAGAAGTGATAAGGAGGGTTGAACTTGATACTTCTAAACTTACTTCCAGCTGTTAGCTTCTGAATGCTGATACAGGATGCACGGCAGACAAAACACAGCTTGTAGTCTTGCTGTCCCTGACTAATGTGATCTTAAGTACCTCAACTGGCCTTAATTTTGTAAGTTAAAGTCCAGGCTGCTCTGTGTAACTTAGAGGGCACTTTTTCTGCTTCATCTTTCACACCACTTTTTTTTTTTTTTTTTGGTACTTGTCTTGTAAATCTGATTTTAAAAAGTTTCTGCAAATGTATCTTTATATTATTTCTAGCCACTTGTGTTCCTTCAGATAAGAAGAGAAAATCAGGTGATTTTTATGTAGGCAATTTCAGAATATTTTCTGATGCAAAGTAAGTACATTGAATAGTTACCTTTGGATGAATGGTTTTATAATTTTTTAAAGCTCATTCCACATTTTATCATTTTATATTTCCTTAAAATTCAGCCTCCTTTCATCACCATAACAACCCACAATCCATGACAACTATTAGATCATTATCAGGAAAGGTATGTGGTTAAGTCCACCAATCTTTGCATACATTTTGTGGCTATTTTAATTTAGATCATTTGACATGTGTTATCTATGGAACCCTTTCAGTTCAGTTCAGTTCAGTTCAGTCGCTCAATCATGTTCGACTCTTTGTGAACTCAGGTCTCCCTGTCCATCACCAACTCTGGGAGTTCACTCAAACTCACTTCCATCAAGTTGGTAATGCCATCCAGCCATTTGATCCTCTGCTGTCCCCTTTTCCTCTGCCCCCAATCCCTCCCAGCATCACAGTCTTTTCCAATGAGTCAACTCTTCACATGAGGTGGCCAAAGTACTGCAGTTTCAGCTTTAGCATCATTCTTTCCAAAGAACACCCAGGACTGATCTCCTTTAGAATGGACTGGTTGGATCTCCTTGCAGTCCAAGGGACTCTCAAGAGTCTTCTCCAACACCACAGTTCAAAAGCATCAATTCTTTGGCACTCAGCTTTTATCACAGTCCAACTCTCACATCCATACAGGACTACTGGAAAAACCATAGCCTTGATTAGATGGACCTTTGTTGGCAAAGTAATGTCTCTGCTTTTTAATATGCTAGCTAAGATTGGTCATAACTTTCCTTCCAAAGAGTAAGTGTCTTTGAATTTCATGGTTGCAGTCATCATCTGCAGTGGTTTTTGAGCCCAAGAAAATGAAATCTGACATTGTGTCCATTTAACCAAACAAATAATAACTGAGCATAAAATTTGTATTAGATGTGAGAAATGCTGGGATAAAATGGTCACAAGATCTCTATCCTCATGAGAGTTAACTAGAATGAAAGGTGAGCTGAGGAGTGGAGTTAAAAGACAGTAGATTTATGGAAGTTAAGTTACAACAATGAGGAGCAAACCAGAGGTGAGAGTTGGTCAAGAGCAAAGGAAGACTCAGCTATTAACCAATCTAAGACTTACAGGAAAGAGAGGAAATGATTGCTTGATGGAAAAGTAATATCTGAGGGAAAATTTTCAGTTTGTATTTATTGAATTGTTTACTTTTTTAAATGGAGAGACAAGCATATTTCTGGGCTAAGGGAAATACCCAGATGGAAGGCAGAAAAGAGAGGGCAAGAACAAACTGAGGGCTTGAGATGAAGAACACGAAAGGATCATCAGTCTTGAAATAGGGCCCTATTCAAGCAGAATGGAGAGAGGATGCAGGGAGAATGTTAATTAAACTTTGAGACAAAAGAAAGAGAAATCTAGAGAGTTCACATTGGATGAATAGCATTTAGCAACTTTGAAAAGCAGAGAGGGTGAGGACCAGGCATGGGTTTGAAGAAACCTCCACAGGGAATTGTCATTGAGCCATGGCCTCATGGTCACAGAGATGGGAAAAGTCAGGCTGTGAAGTGGAGCAAGTGGGTACAGAAATTATAGCTTGGAAATTAAAACAAAAATGTGTAAGAAATGAAAAGTATGTTGAGAAATGTGCATTTCATAGATACACTTGAAATAGTTATATTCTAGATTCCAAACAGTGAGAAAATGCAAATCTGCCAGTTGACTTACTGAATGGAAATACCTTTCCTGAAGCCAGAGAACAAAATCAAAACACGATTAAGTGGTTGGCAGTGCCGCGGGTGGCAATCACAGAGTACAGGCTCCAGAAGACAAATTGGCTTCTCTTGAAGGTTGGGTTATAACCAAGTGGGAAGCAGACTGTGGATGTAGCCCTAGGACAAACAGGCTTCACTTGGTGGAGAGTGTTGGTGGAAGGGAGCCCCTCCAGCTTGGCCAGCTCACAATTCTTTTCTGCAGAAAAGGAATTCCCTCTGCTCCTCTTCTTACTGTGTAACCTCAAGCAGTTCAAATTTGGATATCTTATTTTTGTATGAGAACCATGCTGAACCCTCAGAGATGGGCATAAATGTTTATGGGGCATTTTTTGCCAGGTCCCGGTCAGTGCTACTCACCTTTTTTCCAACAGGTTAATGGAGAGCTGAGGGGTTGTTCCTTGGGGCTCACCTTGTAATGGGTAGGGTCCCTGTGCACCGTTCTTCCTTTTATGAAATAGGCTTAAGTTTTCTCCTCTACCTCTTCTGTCTCTGAAATTGATTTGGCTCAATAAGCCAGGACTGGCTTTTCAGAATCCACCATCTTCAGTTGGAAGAAGAGAAAGCAGGAAACCTTAATAAGGTCTCCAGGACAAAGCTGTAGCCTACAGCTGTCACGTGTCAGCAGAGTTGTATCTTGATTGATTGTGGGGAGAGGGGCCATTTGGTTTCCCATTTGGCTACTATTTCTTGCATCTTCCTCTCTTCATTGGAAATTGTATGTAAAGAAGTGGAGTAAGGGATAGTTGTCACTGGGTCTTATGAGAAGGTTGAGAGAGAGAAGTGGCCCTATCTTTCTGAGGTCAGGAGTTGAAGGAAAGCATTTTCTGAAGAGACTGCAATTAACACAGAAGGAAGCAGAAGAAAGAGTGAAAGAGAAAGAGACTCCAAGGACACTGTTTTGAATGTCTGTTCTTACTGAGTGTAGACAAATTCCTGGATTTTACATTACATAAGCATGTTCCTACTTTTTTTTTTTTTCTTTCAGTAATTTGAGTTGGCTTTCTGTCACTTATCTGGAAAGAGTTCTGAATAAAACAGGAGGTGATTAGTGAGGCTGAATCTAGGCATGTTCAGGACCCCTACTGCAACACGACTTTCTAAAATCATCAGAAGCTCACTCCTACGAGTACACAAGCCCTTTTTCTTTATATGAACATAGACATTAACTTAAAAATAAAATAGCACTTTCTGAAAAGGACAGCTCTAGTGCACGGGAGCTAGTGCTTGAAGTGTACACCCGTGGCGGGTTCATGTTGATGTGGGGCAGAACCAATACAATAGTGTAAAGTAATTAGTCTCCAATTAAAATAAATAAATTTAAATTTTAAAAAATGGATGGAATCCATTCCACTGTTGAGCTCTTGAGAATAAGCATAGGCACTCTGGGGGTGGTTTAAATGCTATCCTGTCTAGAAGCAGAAGGGAGAATGGAGGAGGTCAGGGTAAATTGCTACTGACCACCTCCTATGCTCCCATTTTTATTCTTCCCTCTGAGTTTTAAATTCAGATACAATAAACACCCAAGGCAAGAAACACAAATACCATATTACTTAAGTGTGAAATCTAAAATATGACACAAATGATGGCTCAGATGGTAAAGAATCTGCCTACAATGCAGGAGACCAGGGTTCGACCCCTGGGCTGAGAAAATCCCCTGGAGGAGGGTGTGGCAACCTGCTCCAGTATTCTTGTCTGGAGAATCCCTGTGGACAGAGGTATCTGGCAGGCTACAGGCCATGGGGTCGCATAGTCAGACATGACTGAGCAGCTAAGTGCATGCAAGCACAAAACAGAAACAGACTCTCAGACACAGAGAACAGGCTTGTGGTTGTCAAGGAGTGGGGAGTAGCATTGGTAATTTGGGACCAGCAGATGCAACTATTATATACAGAATGGATAAACAACAAGGTCCTATTTTATAGCACAAGGAACTATATATATATATATTTCAATATCCTGTGATAAACCATAGTGAGAAAGAATATATATGTATATAGGTATAACTGAATCATTTTTCTGTACATCAGAAATTAACTCAACATTGTAAATCAACTGTAATTCAATCAAAACACCTCTTGGACCCCCCATAAACCCAAGGCAAAATGCTTATTGAGCACTTACAATTGGTCAGCTATGTTACATTTTCAGAATTACAGTGGGTTTGGGAGTTTATCTATGGGCTTCCTAGGGGCTCAGATGGTAAAGAATCTGCCTGTAATGTGGGAAACCGGGTTTGATCCCTGGGTTGGGAAGATTCCCTGGAAGGAAATGGCAACCCACTCCATTATTCTTGCCTGGAGAATTCCATGCTCAGAGGAGCCCGACAGACTGCAGTCCATGGGATTGCAAAGGGTTGGACATGACTGAGTGACTTTCACACTGAGAGTTGATCTACTCCAGTGCCCTTCATTTAAAGTTGAGATATCTGGGATTCAGAAGAGCAAACGGTCTAGCCCAAAATGGGATAGTTAGTAAATAACAAAGCTGGGATTCAAACCCGGACTTTCAGACTCCAAATTTGTAGATTTACATTATAATGTGTTCTTTCTATTGGAAAAAATTAGATCCTTTTAGACTTCAGGTGGTAACTGATGGTGGTGTGTGAAATGTAGAGTGAAATGGCAGTATATAGCTCTATTTATGACATATTCAATGGGCTCTAGCTAATGCAGCTTTCAATAATTGTCTGATAATCAAAACACAGGATGAACTCAAGCACAAATACTGCGTAAACATATCTCATCAGAAATGTGCATTCTGAAATTTTAATTAGAAAGGGCAAAACATGTTTTCAAAATTAAATCACTCTCTTGATTTCCTGGGGAGCAAAATCTCATGTACATAGTTCCACTTTAATAATGCTCTTAATAAGAGATTATGTTTTTCTTTATACTAATATAACTTTCTTTGTTTCCATTTGAGAGTCTTACCACATAATATGGAAGGATGAAATGGGAAATTCAATATTCAGAGATCTTAAAAGGTACCCAAATGGGTAATTTAGCTATCTAAAATAAAGCTAGGGGCTGGTAATAATCAAGTAAAACTCCTGAGATTAAAAAAATAGTTTTGTGTGTGTCTGTGTATGATTTCTATGACCTTAAAAGGTTTAGGGCTATTAAACTATACTGTGGCAAGTTGCATCTGAAAAATGAGAGGGGAGATGCCAGGGAGTCTCTTTTGTTTAGATGTTATGTAGTATTCCTCTTTCCTGATTTCAGATTTGAGATTAAGAGAGGTTGTTCCTTTCTTGAAGTCTCCATGGCTGCTAAGTGACTGGGCCATGGATCTGAAGCTGTGAATCTGAAGTCATCTGACTCTCAGTCATGTCTTCTAGTCGCTTCTCTGGATCTCTTGCTCAGTTTTGTATTCCACTAATAGTTGTGGGGCTTCTATTTTTTTTCTCCTTGATTTTTTTCTTCAAAACCTTTCAACATAGGAGATAATCCTCTGCCTCCGATTATGGTCTTCTGTGAAAAGTACTGTACTTATTTGTGAATACTGTACTTGGCCTATGAATAAGTATTTCTGCCCACCACGTTCCAGGCACTGAGCTAGCTGTTGTCCATGCCAGGACTAAACCATACTTATCCCTACCAAAGTAAGGTTATAATCTAGTGGGGGCCAGAGTTGATAAATAAGTGTTTGAGAATGTTTTATTACAAATTGTGCTATGTCCTGTGAAGTAAAACATAAAGTGTTTTGAGAGGTAGGGAGAGGATCAGTTCAGTTCAGTCATTTAGTCGTGTCCGACTCTTTGCAGCACCATGAATTACACCACGTCAGGCCTCCCTGTCCATCACCAATTCCCGGAGTTCACTTAGATTCACATCCATTGAGTTAGTGATGCCATCCAGCCATCTCATCCTCTGTCATCCCCTTCTCCTCCTGCCCCCAATCCCTCCCAGCATCAGAGTCTTTCCCAATGAGTCAACTCTTCTCATGAGATGGCCAAAGTACTGGAGTTTCAGCTTTAGCATCATTCCTTCCAAAGAAATCCCAGGGCTGATCTCTTTCAGAATGGACTGGTTGGATCTCCTTGCAGTCTTCTCCAACACCACAGTTCAAAAGCATCAATTCTTCGGCGCTCAGCCTTCTTCACAGTCCAACTCTCACATCCATACATGACCACAGGAAAACCATAGCCTTGACTAGACGGACCTTAATCGGCAAAGTAACATCTCTGCTTTTGAATATGCTATCTAGGTTGGTCATAACTTTTCTTCCAAGGAGTAAGCGTCTTTTAATTTCATGGCTGCAGTCACCATCTGCAGTGATTTTGGAGCCCCCCAAAATAAATTCTGACACTGTTTCTACAGTTTTCCCATCTATTTCCCATGAAGTGATGAGATCAGATGCCATGATCTTTGTTTTCTGAATGTTGAGCTTTAAGCCAACTCTTTCACTTTCCTCTTTCACTTTCATCCAGAGGCTTTTTAGTTCCTCTTCACTTTCTGCCATAAGGGTGGTGTCATCTGCATATCTGAGGTTATTGATAGGGAAACTTAAATTACTTGGGAGAAGAAAGGAAAAGTCTTTGAGAAAATAATACCTATGGTGTGATCTGAAAGTTGCATATCAATATTAGTTCAATCACTCTGTGTGATCCCTTGGACTGCAGCACACCAGGTGTCCCTATCCATCACCAACTCCTGGGGCTTGCTCAAGCTGATGTCAAGTCAGTGATGCCATCCAGCCTCCTCTGTGATCAGCTTATCTTCCTCCCTTCAATCTTTCCCAGCATCAGGGTCTTTTCCAATGAGTCAGTTTTTCACATCAGGTGGCCAAAGTATTGGAGCTTCAGCTTTGACATTAGTCCATCCAATGAATATTTAGACCTGATTTCCTTTAGGACTGGCTGGTTTTATCATCTTTCAGTCCAAGGGACTCTCAAGAGTCTCCTCCAACACACAGTTCAATAACATCAATTCTTTGGTGCTCAGCTCAGTTGCATAGGATCAAGCTAAAAGAAGTAATGGGGTGAAGTGTTGTAGTGAGAAGTTGCAACATGTATGGGAAACTCATAAGGTTGGGGAGAGCTGGTTATGTTGAGAGATGGAAGGGCAGCCTTGTCCTTAGGCTTTACTTGGTACTGATAAGGAAAAAAAAATTGATGTGGGATAAAGGAGTTGGGTGGAATTCAGAATAGGCTTTTTGTTTTGTTATTCAGAAATGAATCATTTTCCAACTCCTTTTTTGATTAAATTTATTCTTTTATTTAGTTCAGTTCAGTTCAGTTATTTAAACACTACATTGATCTCAGAAAGATATAAGGTATCTTTCTTGTTAGAACATCAAAGTCTTCACAGCATTTTTAATTTTTCTGTGGTGATTATTACATGAAAAGAGAGATATTCCTGCTTTGTTGACTTTTTACTGTGTGGCCCATGCATGGAACCTAGCCTGACTTCTGGATTTTCTTTTAGTTGGTTTATTTTACTGCATTTTGCCTTCAACTCAAAATCTACTCAACTATTTCAAATTTTTGGATTTATATGTAAGTCAAGTATGGAAAATAAAGTCAGGAAGCCATAGAAATTTAGCTGAAAGAACAAAGAAATTATTATTTGATCTGCGAATGTCTTGCTTCAAAATTTTCTGAGAAATATTTATTTTTCAGTTTGATGTTAAATAACTGGACTAGGATAAATCAATGTATTTTTCTACTTATTGTTATAAGTGTAACAACTTTCTTGGGCTGTACTTTTGATTTCTTGGACTATTATGTACTTAGTGGTGATAAGACAGAAACTGTCTTAGGAGCTGGGGCCATGTGTAGTACTGGAGCACATCTGCATTCTCTGAGCATAGAATCTAAGTGATAAACTTACTGGCTGTGAGGTTTTTGTTGGAAACAAGGGGAAGAAAATAGGTTTTTTTAAAAAAATAGGATTCAGACAAAGAGAAATGACTGGAGCAAAACACATAAGTAAGCTGACAGACCTCTAATCACTAATCTTGAGTAGTTCTTAGAGTGTTCAGAAATCTACTTCATTTCCATCATCAATTCACTTTTCTTCTCTCCAAGACAAAATACATTTCACAGTTTCTCCTTTCCTCAAGGCTTTACTACTTCAAAGTCCTTCTTTATTCTCATTTAAAAACTTGGCTTTTAATTCTGCTGAGAAAACAAGAGAGAACCTGTTTTTTCACCACAGCCTACCAGTGTCTGGGACCATGTATTCCACTTCATATTTAAAATGGAAGAACTGTTTCTGTTCCTAAAACCAGCCCTGCACTTATACCCTGGATTTTATCCCCTTTTTGCCTATGCAAGGAAGTTGAGCTTGTAAATATATCTTCCTTCTCTTTTGCCTACTTATTTGTTTCTTTAGGATCATTTCCATCATTATATGGACAGGCTGTAATTCCCACCCCACCCCTAAAAAAATCCTCCTTTGATCAAAAATGTCTCCTCAAATTACCACTCATGTTCTTTGCAATTTTTCAAAGCAGGAAGGCGCTCTTCACCTGCATGGTTCTAATAGGCGTGGATTTCAGTTTCCACAGTTTAGTTGAATAATACCAGTCCCTCAACAGCAAGATTCAAGTTTCAGTTACCATAGTATGTTAGCTACTAGGAACAGCAGATGCATGGGTGCAGGAAGGCCAAGAGGAGCTACTCCACGTTCAAGGTCAGGAAGGGCAACTTCATCCAAGGTAAGGAGCGGAGCAGTGGCTGTGCTTTGCTGGAGTAGCTGTGAAGAGATACCCCATGTTCAAGGTAAGAGAAACCCATATAATATGGTAGGTGTTGTAAGAGGGCATCAGAGGGCAGACACATTGAAACCAAATCACAGGAAATCAGCCAATCTGATCACATGGACCACAGCCTTGTCTAACTCCATGAAACCAAGCCATGCTGTGTGGGCCACCTAAGACAGACGGGTCATGGTGGAGAGATCTGAAAAACATTGACCACTGGAGAAGGGAATGGGAAATCATTTCAGTATTCTTGTCTTGAGAGTCCCATAAACAGTATGAAAAGGCAAAATGATAGGATACTGAAAAGGAACTCCCCAGGTTGGTAGGTACTCAATGTGCTACTGGAGATCAGTGGAGAAGTAATTCCAGAAAGAATGAAGAGATGGAGGCAAAGCAAAAACAATACCCAGTTGTGGATGTGACTGGTGATAGAAGCAAGGTCCGATGCTATAAAATGCAATATTGTATAGGAACCTGGAATGTTAGGTCCTAACAAGGACCTAATTTTGCCCAATCAAGGCAAATTGGAAGTGGTCAGACAGGAGATGGCAAGAGTGAATGTCAACATTCCAGGAATCAGCAAAATAAAATGGACTGGAATGGGTAAATTTAGCTCAAATGACCATTAAATGTACTACTGTGAGCAGGAATCTCTTAGAAGAAATGGAGTAGCCATCATGGTCAACAAAAGAGTCCAAAATGCAGTACTTGGATGCAATCTCAAAAATGACAGAATGATCTCTGTTCATTTCCAAGGCAAAGCATTCAATATCATAGTAATCCAAGCTTATGCACCAACAAGTAATGCTGAAGAAGCTGAAGTTGAATGGTTCTATGAAGACCTACAAGACCTTTTAGAACTAACACCCCAAAAAGATGTCCTTTTCATTATGTGGCTACTGCTGTCATGACAGTCCTGTCAAACTCTGTGCGACCCCATAGACAGCAGCCTACCAGGCTCTGCCATCCCTGGGATTCTCCAGGCAAGGACACTGGAGTGGGTTGTTGTTTTCTTCTCCAATGCATGAAAGTGGAAAGAGAAAGTGAAGTCGCTCAGTCGTGTCCAACTCCTAGGACCCCATGGACTGCAGTCTACCAGGCTCCTCCATTCATGGGACTTTCCAGGCAATAGTACTGGAGTGGGGTGCCATTGAATGCGAAAGTAGGAAGTCAAGAAACACCTGGAATAACAGGCAAGTTTGCCCTTTGAGTACTGAATGAAGCAGGACAAATGCTAACAGGGTTTTGCCAAGAGAATGCACTGGTCATAGCAAACACCCTCTTCCAACAACACAAGAGAAGACTCTACACATGAACATCACCAGATGGTCAACACCAAAATCAGATTGATTATATTCTTTGCAGCCTAAGATGGAGAAGCCTTATACATACAGCAAAAATAAGACTGGGAGCTGACTGTGGCTCAAATAATGAACTCCTTATTACCAAATTCAGACTTAAATTGAAGAAAGTAGGGAAACCCACTAGACCATTCAGGTATCACCTAAATCAAATCCCTTATGATTATACAGTGGAAGTGAGAAATAGATTTAAGGGACTAGATCTGATAGAAAGAGTGCCTGATGAACGATGGACAGATGTTTGAGACATTGTAAAGGAGACAGTCCTGGGTGTTCATTGGAAGGAATGATGCTGAAGCTGAAACTCCAGTACTTTGGCCACCTCATGTGAAGAATTGAATCATTGGAAAAGTCTCTGATGCTGGGAAGGATTGAGGGAAGGAGGATAAGAGGACAATAGAAGATGAGATGGCTGGATGGCATCACTGACTCAATGGACATGAGTCTGAGTGAACTCTGGGAGTTGGTGATGGACAGGGAGGCCTGGCGTGCTGCAGTTCATAGGGTCACAAAGAGTTGGACACGACTGAGCGACTGAACTGAACTAAACTGAACTGGAAGGAGACAGGGATCAAGTCCATCCCCATGGAAAAGAAATGCATAAAAAGCAAAATCGCTGTCTGAGGAGGCCTTATAAATAGCTGTGAAAAGAAGAGAAGCAAAAAGCAAAGAAGAAAAGTACAGATATAAGCATCTGAACGCAGAGTTCCAAAAAATAGCAAGGAGAGATAAGAAAGCCTTCTTAGGTTATCAGTACAAAGAAACAGAGGAAAACAACAGAATGGGAAAGACTAGAGATCTCTTCAAGAAAATTAGAGATATCAAGGGAATATTTCATGCAAAGATGGGCTCGAAAAAGGACAGAAATGGTATGGACCTAACACAAGCAGAAGATATTAAGAAGAGGTGGCAAGAACACAGAAGAACTGTACAGAAAAGGTCTTCATGACCAAGATAATCACGATGATGTGATCACTCACCTAGAGCCAGACATCCTGGAATGTGAAGTCAAGTGGGCCTTAGAAATCATCACTACAAACAAAGCTAGTGGAGGTGATGGAATTTCAGTTGAGCTATTTCAAATCCTGAAAGATAATGCTGTGAAAGTGCTGCACTCAATATGTCAGCAAATTTGGAAAACTCAGCAGTGACAGGACTGGAAAAGGTCAGTTCTCATTCCAATCCCATAGAAGGGCAATGCCAAAGAATGCTCAAACTACCACATAATTGCACTCATCTCACATGCTAGTAAAGAAATGCTCAAAATTCTCCAAGCCAGGCTTCAGCAATATGTGAACCTCCAGATGTTCAAGCTGGTTTTAGAAAAGGTGGAGGAACCAGAGATCAAATTGCCAACATCCATTGGATCATGGAAAAAGCAAGAGAGTTCCAGAGAAACATCTATTTCTACTTTATTGACTCTGCCAAAGCCTTTGACTGTGTGGATCACAATAAACTGAGGAAAATTCTGAAAGAGATGAGAATACCAGACCTTCTGACCTG
The DNA here is from genome assembly GCA_006408675.1 of Madoqua kirkii. NCBI lineage: Eukaryota > Metazoa > Chordata > Mammalia > Artiodactyla > Bovidae > Madoqua > Madoqua kirkii. The sequence goes on from SJYC01085201.1 coordinate 25,885, forward strand.
CCTCTTGAGAAACCTGTGTGCAGGTCAGGAAACAACAGTTAGAACTGGACATGGAACAACAGACTGGTTTCAAATAGGAAAAGGAATACATCAAGGCTGCATATTGTCACCCTGCTTATTTAACTTATATGCGGAGTACATCATGAGAAATGCTGGACTGGAAGAAGTACAAGCTGGAATCAAGATTGCTGGGAGAAATCTCAATAACCTCAGATATGCAGATGGCACCACCCTTATGGCAGAAAGTGAAGAGGAACTAAAAAGCCCCTTGATGAAAGTGAAAGAGGAGAGTGAAAAAGTTGGCTTAAAGCTCAACATGCAGAAAATGAAGATCATGGCATCTGGTACCATCCCTTCATGGGAAATAGATGGGGAAACAGTGGAAACAGTGTCAGACTTTATTTTGGGGGCTTCAAAATCACTGCAGATGGTGACTGCAGCCATGAAATTAAAAGATACTTTCTCCATGGAAAAAAAGCTATGATCAACCTAGACAGCATATTAAAATGTAGAGACATTACTTTGCCAACAAATTCTGTCTAGTCAAGGCTATGGTTTTTCCAGTAGTTGTATATGAATGTGAGAGTTGAACTATAAAGAAAGCTGAGCACTGAAGAATTGATGCTTTTAAACTGTGGTGTTCGAGAAGACTCTTGATAGTGCCTTGGACTGCAAGGAAATCCAACCAGTCCGTCCTAAAGGAAATCAGTCTTGAATATTCTTTGGAAGGACTGATACTGAAGCTGAAACTCCAATACTTGGGCCACCTGACATGAAGAAGTGACTCACTAGAAAAGACCCTGATGCTGGGAAATATTGAAGGCAGGAGGAGTAGGGGACAAAAGAGGATTAGATATCTGAGTGGCATCACTGACTTGATGGACATGAATTTGAGTAGGCTCCGGGAGCTGATGGATAGCTCCGGATAGTGAAGCCTAGCATGCTGCTCTCCAATGGGGTGCAAAGAGTCAGACACGACTGAGAGACTGTACTGAACTAACTGACAACTGATTTTACTTCTGTGAGCTTCTTCCCTAATATCTAGACACAACCAATGTGCACACCCCGAAGGGTGAAATGTTAGTGGCTCAGTTGTGTCTGTCTCTTTGTGACCCCATGGACTGTATGTAGCTCGCCAGTCTCCTCTGTCCATGGAATTCTTCAGGCAAGAATATTGGAGTAGGTTGATATTCCATTCTCTAGGGGATCTTCCCGACCAAGAGATCGAACCTGGGTCTCCTGCACTGCAGGGAGATTCTTTACTCTTTGAGCCACCACGGACGCCTATGTACACACTGGAGGTGGTCAAAAGATAGTTCTATGCAAGAGGTGGACCAGTCTTGAGTGAGCTGCCTGGGGTGTCCACATGCATTTGTCTGGAGAAGTGGAAACAAGAGGGCAGGGGACAAAAGTTCTGGGACTTCAGTTTGCACCCCGGCTCTTACTGTAGAAAGGTTGGGGCAAGCCAGCTTCCTGGTAAAACTCCTCAGAAACAAAGTCCATGCTCTCTGCCTCTACTTTAAGTACCCTTGTTCTTTTAAAAACTTTTTTTCTGTCAGGCTTTTATTCCCACCATTGAAACTGGTCTTATAACGTTCAATGACCTCCATGTTGTCAAATGGTTTGTTCTTTATCCTCAGTTCTCCTGCTCTCTAAGGAGAAGGTGGCATTGGTGGAACATTTCCTCCTTTTTTGAAATGCTTTTCTCACTTGGCTTCATAAAAGGCAATTTTCCAGATACTTTGGCCTCAGAGACTTGATCTCTCTTGGTTATTTTCTTAGTTTATTTACTCTTTGTTTGTTCTTGGCTTTCTCTGCTTGTCCCTGTTGGTTTTTTACCTGCTTCATGTTGCTGTGTCCCAAGCCTTGATCCTTGAGGATCAAGGATTAATTTTCTCTGTTATTTCCTTGGTGGTCTTATCTAATCTCATATCTCTCAGTTTTATCTATCTGCTGACAACTCCAAAATTCATAGTTACAATTATATCTTACTTCTCCTAGGAACAACTGACTCATCCACCTAATTGTTTATTCTCTATACCCAGTTGGGTATTTGGGATAAAAATGTTAATAATGCCCCATTATGAATCTTGGCTCTGTCTTCAAAATGTATCCAAAATAGGACTTAAAAAAATTATTTTCATAGCTGTGACCTTAGTCCAAGCTAAATTTTCTCAATTGGTTCTTGCAATAGCCCCTCAACTGTTTCCAACCTTGGAAGGAGTTTCATCATGCTATGCAATATGGCATTTTAAAAATTCTGAATCTGGTCTTATCACTCTCCTCAAAACCCTCAGTGGCACCCTCACCTCAATAAAATCCAAGGCCTTACCTTAACTTCTATAAAAGTCTTACATTAACTATTCTCAGGACTACCCCAGCATCATCTCCTATAGTTTCTCCCTTTTATAACTGAGCTAAAGTCACACTAACATGTCTCTTCTGTGAATAGGCCAAGCTTCTGCAGTCTCAAGGTCTATATAGAAGGATCCATTACCCAAACTCCAAATGTCAATGGCATTTAAACACAGCCAGTTTATTTCTCCTGAAGTTCATGGTTTTATGTGGTTTGGTGATGGAGAGGAGTAGGGAGCCCTGACTTCATTCCACACTGTCATTTGGGACACAGGCTCCTTCCATCCTGGTGCTCTCTTGACACCTCCAAACCCAGGTCCTTAGGTCCCAGGTCCAGGTACTCTCTGTTCAGCTGAAAGATAGGAAAAATTATAGAAGATTGTGAAAGGGGCCTGCAGAGAAGATTCTGTAGGTTAGAATTTGATCCCATGGTCCCACCTAAACTGAAGGGGAGGTTGGAAATATAAATTAATGTAGGAAGAAATGTGAATTTCAATCAGTACATTATCCTTAGTGCTTATGATAGGGCTTGGCATATAACAGACAACATGGACTCGAGAACCATGGCAGGCTGAACCTTTAGTTACAGTCTGAGTGGGCCCTAATGCTAGGGTCAATTCATTTGGAGGTTGGTATTAGGAATATTTTCTGTGCCTTAAATTTTGTTCTACCTTAATATATTTAAATATAATAAGACATCACTTCTTTTATATTACATGGTAGATGAAACTGACCTTCTTAATTTAAAGGACCATCTGTTTTTACAGATTAAAAATCTCATATTGCAAAGCATTTTTCTCTCTCTTACATCCTTATGGCCAGCGGACTCTCTCTATAGCTGAGACTTTGAATATAAAGGGAGAAGGACTTCTTATTTCTTCTTTACCTAATCTTTATACCCATCTCATCTCTCTTTATATTTGTTTGTATCAGATTTAAAAACCCCAATTAATGTAATTTTTATTCATGCAAAACCTTGGAAGGTAAAAGTATCATTGGACACATATTTATGAATCACAATGTTTTTCTCAATGCTTTCTGACATACTAATACATACACCTTCTCATTCACCCCAAATTCAGAACTACTACAACCCATTCAGAGTGATTAGCTCTGTTAATAGAGCAAACAAATAAACAAGCAACACACCCACATATTTTTCAAAGCTCCTTAATAAATTCTAAAATATTTTTGCAAGTTTTTCTGCCTACTTATTGCTGAATATCATTTAAGTAATTGGCTTTCTGCCAGCATCATGGTGTTTTATTTAGGTAGGGCTATTCCTATTGGACATCATATAGTCTTTCTTGTTTGAATTAAAAATTTAGGTTCTCAGCAGCCCTGTAAATCTTTGTTCTTTCTATGTTCTTCCACATCCTCTCCTCTATCCCTGCTGTCATTGCTTTGGCTTAGTGCTTTGTTTTCTCTCTCTTGAATTTCTACAGCAGCCTTGCTCTCCTTGCTCTCTGGTCTGTTCCACTTCCGATTTTAGCTACTAGAGTATTGTTTCTCAAGTACAAAGAAAGGTCAAATGGAATCTAAAAATTAAAGCACTGATGACAGAGATAAAAATGACAGACAAGAGGTACAGAGATACAAGAATGTCCATTGTATTCTTTGTCCCTGATAATAGAACCCCAAGTTTGAATTGGGCGCTTTTTTTTTTTTTTTTGTCAGAATGAATATATTCTTCAACCTCCTTTGGAACTAAGAGTGATCATTAAGTTTGATCTAGAAACTTGTAGGTGGAAAAATTCTATAGAAGTTCAGGAAAGGCTGCTTAAAGGCAGTTGACTCAACTGAGAGATGTTTTTATCCTCTCCTTTCTCCTCCTGTTGCTTATTAGCAGTGTGTTCAGCCATCTTGGGCCAAAATTACTCTTAATGATGGAAGCTAAGTGCTGAGGATGACAGAACAGAAAAATAGGACACCGGTTTCTTGATGTCACCATGAAATCACCATTTCAGCTCCAGGTTTCTTTATATAATAGAGAACTAATATTAAAATTTTTTTCCTGATATATTCAGAAAACATAATAACCGGTTCATCATGGGATGAATAATGTGAGCCTTTGAGTTTAAGCAGATGGCTAGAAGGCTGGACTAAGGTGTCATATAGGTAGCTGGAAATAGTAAACTAGGGGGTCATGTAAGAAAATAGAGAGGTTCGGAGTTATCTCTTTAACAAACATTGCTTGAGCCTTTACTGTGTATCAAGCTCTAAGTCTTAAAATAAAAATGCTAACAGTATTAATATGAACTATTTCCTTACCAATAAGTAGCTTCTGGTTTATGGGAGAAATATAGGTATCTAAAGATATTTGTATTGCATTGCGATAAGAGATCAAATAAGGGACAAAATGAAGATAAGTTTAATTTCATTAGGATGTTAGGGAAGGCTTTTGTACACTCATTAACCACGTCATGTTGTAAATTTCATTGTTTCTTTGTGTATTTCCCAGGAAATGATGGGACTAGATGCCATGATCTTAGTGTCTGAATGTTGAGTTTTAAGCCAACTTTTTCACTCCCCTCTTTGATTTTCATCAAGAGGCTCTTTAGTTGTTCTTCACTTTCTGACATAAGGGTTGTGTCATCTGCATATCTGAGGTTATTGATATTTCTCCCAGCAATCTTGATTCCAGCTAGTGCTTCTTCCAGCCCAGTGTTTCTCATGATATACTCTGCATATAAGTTAAATAAGCAGGGTGACAATGTGCAGCCTTGACATACTTCTTTCCTGATTAGGAACCAGTATGTTGGTCCATGTCCAGTTTGAACTGTTGCTTCCTGACCTACATACAGATTTCTGAAGAGGCAGGTCAGGTGGTCTGGAAAATTTTCCACAGTTTGTTGTGATCCACACAGTCAAAAATTTTGGCATAGTCAATAAAGCAGAAATAAATGTTTTTCTGGAACGCTCTTGCTTTTCTGATGATCCAGATGATCCAGCAGATGTTGGCAACTTGATCTCTGGTTCTTCTGCCTTTTCTAAATCTAGCTTGAACATTTGGCAGTTCATAGTTCATGTACTGCTGAAGCCTGGCCTGGAGAATTTTGAGCATTACTTTGCTAGCTTGTGAGATGGGTGCGATTGTGCAGTAGTTTGAAAATTCTTTGGCATTACTTTTCTTTGGGATTGAAATAAAAACAGACCTTTTCCAATCCTGTGGCCACTGCTGAGTATTCCAGATTTGCTGGTATATCGAATGCAGCACTTTCACAGCATCATCTTTTAGGATTTGAATCACCTCCACTAGATTTGTTCATAATGATGCTTCCTAAGACCCACTTGACCTCACATTCCAGGATGTCTGGCTCTAGGTGAGTGGTCACACCTTTGTGATTATCTGGGTCATGAAGATCTTTTTTGTGTAGTTCTTCTGTGTATTCTTGCCACCTTTTCTTAATATCTTCTGCCTCTCTTAGGTCCATACCATTTTTGTCCTTTATTGTGCCCATCTTTGTGTTAAATGTTCCCTTGGTATCTCTAATTTTCTTGAAGTGTTGCTTTTGAACTGTGGTTTTGAAGAAGACTCTTGAGAGTCCCTTGGACAACAAGGAGATCCAACCAGTCCATCTTAAAGGATATCAGTTCTGAATATTCATTTAAAAGACTGATGCTGAAGCTGAAATTCCAATAATTTGGCCACTTGATGTGAAGAACTGACTCATTTGAAAAGACCCTGATGCTGGGAAAGATTGAAGGCAGGAGGAGAAGGGGAAAACAGAGGATGAGATGGTTGGATGGCATCACTGACTGAGTAAACATGTTTGAGTAAACTCTGGGAGTTTGTGCTGGACAGGGAGGCCTGGTGTGCTGCAGTCCATAGGGTTGGAAAGAGTTGGACATGACTGAGTGACTGAACTGAACTGAACTGTTGTAAATTCATTTGGACATTTGAAAATCTACATCTTACTTCTCAGCAGCATTTAACATTTAAAATATTTTTAGCATTTTTTAAAAAATTGGGTTATAGCTTATTGACAAACAATGTTGTGATAGTTTCACATGGACAGCAAAGGGACTCAGCCATACGTATACTTGTATCCGTTCTCCTCTGAACTCCCCTCCAGTCCAAGCTACCACATTTCATTAGGTATAGTTCCCTGTGTTATTCAGTAGGTTCTTGTTGGTTCATTTAAAATATATCAGTGTGTACATGTCTATCCCAAACTCTCTAACTATCCCTTCCCTCCATCCCTCCCCAAGCCACCGTAAACTTGTTCTAGAAGTCTGTGAGTCTATTTCTATTTTATATGTGAGTTCATTTATATAATTTCTTTTTAGATTCCACATATAAGGGATGTCATACAGTATTTCTTCTTCTCTGTCTGACTTAATTAACTCAGTATGACACTGTCTAAGTTCATTCTTGTCACTGCAATAAGCATTATTTCATCTTTTCTAATGGCTGAGTAATATTCCATCATATATATGTAACATATATGTAACATTCCTCTGCTGATGGATATTTAAGTTGCTTCCATGAATTGGTTACCATAAACAGCGCTGAAATAAACATTGGGGCTCATGTATCCTTTCAGACCATGTTTTTTTCCCCTAGATACATGCCCAGGAGTGGGATTGCAGGATCATACGGGAGCTCTACTTTTAGGATTTTTTAGGAACCTCCATACTTCTCTCTATAGCGTCTGTACCAATTTACATTTCCACCAACAGTGGAGGAGGGCTCCCTTCTCTTCACACCCTCTCCAGCATTTACTGTTTGTGGATGTTTTGATAATAGCCATTCTGGCTGATGTGAGATGATATCTCATTGTAGTTTTTATTTGCATTTCTCTAATAATTATCAATGTTGAACATCTTTCCATATGCCTATTAGCCATCTGTATGTCTTCTTTGGAGAAATGTCTATATAGGTCTTCTGCCCATTTTTTGAGGGGGTTGTTTGTTTTGATGTTATTAAGCATCATGAGCTGTTTGTATATTTTGGACAATAATCCCTTATCAGCCAGATCATTTGCAGACATTTACTCCTTATCTGTGGGTTGTCTTTTCATTTTGTTTACATTTTTCCTTTGCTATGCAAAGGCTTTTGAGTGACTTAGCAGCAGCAGATCCCATTTGTTTATTTTTCTTTTCATTATTTTAGGAGGTGGATCAGAAAATATATTGCTATGATTTAAATCAGAGAGATTATGTAAGAGATTTATGTCAGAGATTTAAATCAAGTCAAAATGGCAGAGTAGAAGGATATGCGCTCATCTTCTCCTGCGAGAACTCCAAAATTACAACTTGCTGCTGAACAGCCATCGACAGGAGAATGTTGGATCCCACCAAAAAAAGATACCCCATGTCCTAGGGCAAAGGAAAAGCCCCAGCAAGATAGTAGGAGAGTTGAAATCACATTTAGAATCAAACCCTGTACATACCAGAGATGGTCAGAGGGCTCAAACAAAACCTTGTTCACACCAGGAGACCCCACAGAGACTGAGTCAGACATGCTTTTGAGTGTCTGAGTATCTCCTGCAGAGGTAGGGGTCACCAGTGGCCTGCCTCAGGGGCAAGACCTCTGGGTGCAGCAGTCCAGGGTGTGACTAAGCCCTTTGGAAGAGGTTGCCATTAACCCCACCATAGAGTTGACGAGCAGATGATCCACAAACTGCAGAACAATCATACCAAATAAATTCTCACACTGTTAAGAAAGTTCTGGGACCCACAACAGATTTCCCCACCTGGTGATCTGGAAAAGGGACTGAGAACCCCTAGGGAATTTGACTTTGGAGCCCAGTGGGATTTGACAACAGGACTTACACAGAACTGGGGAAACAGACTCTTGGAGGGCACAAATAAAATCTCATGCACACCAGGACGCAGGAGAAAGGAACAGTGACCCCAAAAGAGACTGACCTAGACTTGCCTGTGAGTGTTCAGACTCCTGGTGGAGGCGTGGATTGGCAGTGGCCTGCTACAAGGTCAGGGGCACTGAGTGCATCAGGGCATGCAGGGGACCTTTAGAAGGATGGCATCATTATCATCATTACCTCCACCATACTTTGGCCTCAGGTCACACACAGGGAACATAGGCCCACCCATCACTAGAAAATTGGATTAAAGATTTACTGAGCATGGCCCTGCCCATCAGAACAAGACCCACTTTCCCCCAGTCAATTTCTCCATCAGTAAGGTTCCATAAGTCTCTTATCCTTATCCATCAGAGGGCAGACAGAATGAAAACCACAGTCACAGAAAATTAATCAAACTGATCACATGAACCATAGCCTTGTCTTACTCAATAAAACTATGAGCTATGCTGTGTAAGGCCACCCAAGACAGTTGGGTCATGGTAGAGAGTTCTGACAAAACATGGTCCACTGGAAAAGCGAATGGGAAACCACTTCAGTATTCTTGCCTTGAGAACCCCACAAACAGTGTGAAAAGGCAAAAAGACAGGACACTGAAAGATGAGCTCTCCTGGTCAGTAGGTGCCAAATATACTGCTGGAGATCAGTGGAGAAATAACACCAGAAAGAATAAAGAGACAGAGCCAAAGCAAAAACAATATCCAGTTGTGTATGTGACTGGCGATGGAAGTAAAGTCTGATGCTGTAAGAGCGATATTGCATAGGAACCTGGAATGTTAGGTCCATGAATCAAGGCAAATTGGAAGTGGTCAAAAAGGAAATGGGAAGAGTAAACATTGACATTTTAGGAATCAGTGAGCTAAAATGGACTGGAATGGATGAATTTAACTCAGATGATGATTCTATCTACTACTGTGGGCAAGAATCCCTTAGAAGAAATGCAATAGCCCTCGGAGTCAACAAAAGAGTCCAAGATGCAGTAGTTGGTTGCAATCTCAAAAAGAACAGAATGTAACAAAACAAAAATACAAACCCAATCATCAGCAGAAAGGATTACCACCTCATTCAGCCTTGCCCATCAGAGGAAAAACAAACAAACAAACAGAAGCTCAGCACAAATAGCACCCTTTACAAAGCTTACACAAACCACTGGACTAGCCTTTGGAGGGCACAAACCAAAAGGAAGAAGGAATTCAACATTGAAGGCTGGGAAAAGGAGACATCAAATACAATAAGTTTAAAAAAAAAATGGAAAGGCAGAGAAATATGACACAAGTGAAGGAACAAAGTAGAAACACATAAGTCCAAATAAATGAAGGGTAAACAGGGAAACTACCTAAAAAAGAATTCAGAATAATGACAGTAAGGATGATTAAAAAAAAAAAATTGAAAACAAAATAGAAAAAATGCAAAAATCAATTAACAAAGACCTGCAAGAATTAAAGAATAAACATAGAGACAAACAATACAATTACTGAAATTAAAAATACTATAGAAGGAATAAATAGCAGAATATCTGAAGTAGAAGGATAAAATGGTGGAAATAACTTCTGAAGAGCAGAATAAAATAAAAAGAATGAAAAGATCTGAGGATAGTCTCAGAGACCTTTGGGGCAATATCAAACATACCAACACTTGAATTATAAGGGTCTCAGAAGAAGAAGAGAAAAACAAAGGGTATAAGAAAATTTTTGAAGAGATTGTAGTTGAAAATTTCTCCAACATGGAAAAGGAAATAGTAAATCAAATCCAAGAGGCACAGAAAGTCCCATACAGGATAAGCCAGGGAGAGATGTGCTTAGAAACATAATAATCATATTAACAAAGATTAAACACAAAGAAAGAATATTAAAAGCAGCAAAGGAGAAGCAACAAAGTAACATACAAGGGAAACCCCATATGCTAAACAGCTGAATATTCAGCAGGAATTCCGCAGGCCAAAAGGGAATGACAGAGTATATTTAAAGTATTTAAAGGGAAAAATCCACAACCAAGATTTCAGTACACAGCAAGGATATCATTCAAATTTGATGCAGAAGTCAAAAGCTTTTCAGACAAGCAAAAGTTAAGAGAATTCAGTACCACCAAACCAGCTTTAAAACAAATGTTAAAGGGACTTATATACTCAAGAAAATACAAGAGAAGAAAAAAAGATCTACAAAATCATCCCCAAACAATCAAGAAAATGAAAAGAGGAAAGTATATATGTATCAATAAGTACTTTAAATGTAAATGGATCAAATACTCTAACCAAAAGACACAAACTGACTGAACGGATACAAAAACAAGACCCATATAAATGCTGTCTACAAGAAACCCACTTCAGACCTAAAGACGCATATACACTGAAAGTGAGAGGATGGAAAAATATATTCATATATTCCATGCAAAGGGAAACAAAAGAAAGCTGGAGTAGCAAGCCTCATATCAAAGCAGATAAAGTAGACCTTAAAATAAAGAAGACTACAAGAGATAAGGAAGGATGCTACATAATAAACAAGAGATCAGTCCAAGAGGAAGATGTAAGAATTGTAAATACACACCCAACATAGGGGCAACTCAATACATAAGACAAACACTAACAGACATAAAAGGAGAAATTGACAGTAACACAATAATAAGAGGAGACTTTAACACCCCACTCACAATAATGGAGACATTATCAAAACAGAAAATTAATAATGAAATGCAAGTCTTAAATGATACATTAGATGAGATGGATCTCATTGATATTTTCAGGACTTTCCATCCAAATGCAGAAGAATACACCTTCTTCTCAAGTGCACATGGAACATTCTCCAGGATAGACCACATCTTGGGTCACAAATAAAACCTCAATAAATTTAGGAAAGTTGAAATTATATCAAGTATCTTCTCTGACCACAATGATATGAGACTTAATATCAACCTACAAGAAAAAAACTGTAAGAAATGCAAACACATGGAGATTAAACAACACGTTCCTAAATAACCAATAGGTTACTGAAGAAATCAAAGGGAAATAAAAGAATTTCTAGAAACAAATGACAATGAAAACACGAAAACTCAAAACCTATGGGATGCAGCACAAGTAGTACTAAGAGGGTAGTTTATAGCAGTACAATCCCATTTCAAGAAACACATCGACTGGACAACCTAACTTTACACCTAAAACAACTGGGAAAAGAAGAACCCCAAAATTAATAGGTGGAAAGAAACCATAAAGATCTGAGCAGAAATAAATAAAAAAGAAATTATAGAAACAATAATAAAGTTTAATAAAACTAAAATATGTTTTTTTGAGAAGATAAACAAAATTGACAAGCCTTTAGCCAGATTCATCAAGGAAAAAAGAGAGAAGAATCAAATCAATAAAATTAGAAATGAAAAAAAGAGGTTACAACAGACAATGCAGAAATACAAAGGATTATTAGACTATTATGAACAATTATATGGCAACAAAATGGATAACCTGGAATAAATGGACAGATTCTTAGAAGAGTTCTATCTTCCAAGACTGAACCAGGAAGAAATAGAAATTATGAACAACCCAGTTACAAGCACTGAAATTGATGCTGTGATCGAAATTCTCCCAAAAAACAAAAGCCAGATGCCTTCACAGGAGAATTCTATCAAACATTTAGAGAAGAGCTAATATCTATCCTTCTAAAACTCTTTCAAAAAATTATACAGGAAGGAACACTTTCAAACTCATTCTATGAAGCCAACATCACCCTGATACCAAAATTAGACAAAGACAATACACACACAAAAAAAACTACAGGCCAATATCACTGATGAACATACGTGCAAAAATCCTAAAAAATTTTTAACAAACAAAATTCAGAAACATATCAAAAAGCTCATACACCATGATCAAGTTGTGTTTGTTCCAGGAATGCAAGGATTCTTCAATATATGCAAATCAATTAATGTGATACACCATATTAACAAGTTGAAAAATAATGACTATATAATCATCTCAATAGATGCAGAAAAAGCTTTTGACCAAATTCAGCCCCCATTTATGATTAAAGCTCTTCAAAAAATGGGCATAGAAGGAATCCACCATATATGGCCTTTATATGCAGTAAAGGCCATATATGATAAGCATACAGCAAACATTATTCTCAATAGTGAAAAACTGAAAGCATCCCCCCTAAGATCAGGAACAAGACAAGGGTGTCCACTTTCACCACAATTATTCAACTTAGTTCTGAAAATCCTAACTATAGCAATCAGAGAAGAAACAGAAGTAAAAGGAATCTATATTGGAAAAGAAGAAGTAAAACTCTCACTGTTTGAAGATGACACGATGCTGTACATAGAAAACCCTAAAGATAGTATCAGAACATTGCTAGAGCTAATCAGTGAATTTAACAAAGTCACAAGATACAAAATCAATACACAGAAATCACTTGCATTTGTATATATTAAGAATGAAAAAGCAGAAAGAGATATTAAAGAATCAATCCCATTCACCATTGAAACAAAAAGAATAAGATATCTAGGAATAAATTTTCCTAAGGAGACAAAAGAATTGTACACAGAAAATTATAAGACACTGATGAAAGAAATCAAAGATGACATAAACATATGGAGAGATATTCCATGTTCCTGGGTAGCAAGAAAAAAAATTGTGAAAATGACTATACTACCAAATGCAATCTACAGATTCAGTGTGGTCCATATCAAATTATCAATGTCATTTTTCACAGAACTAGAACAAAAAATTTCACAACTCATATGGAAACGTAAAAGACCCTGAATAGCCAAAGCAATCTTGAGAAAGAAGAATGGAACTGGAGGAATCAACCTTCCTGACTTCAGATTATACTACAAAGCTATTTCATCAAAACAGTGTGGTACTGGCACAAAAACAGAAATATGTACCAATAGAACAAGATAGAAAGCCCAGAAATAAGCCCATGCACCTATGAATACCTTATTTTTGACAAAGGAGGCAAGAATATACAATGGGGCAAAGACAGCCACTTCAATAAATGGTACTGGGAAAACTGAACAGCTACATGTAAAACAATAAATTAGATAACTTTCTAATACCATACACAAAGATAAAATGGACGAAAGACCTAAATATAAGACCAGAAACTATAAAACTCTTAGAGGAAAATATATGGCAGAACACGCGATGACATAAAAGTCAAAGCAAGATCCTCTATGACCCACCTCCTAGAGTAATGGAAATAATAAAAGTAGGTGGCTCAGAGGTTAAAGCGTCTGTCTCCAAATGCAGGAGACCTGGGTTCGATCCCTGAGTCAGGAAGACCCCCTGGAGAAGGAAATGGTAACCCACTCGAGTTTTCTTGCCTGGAGAATCCCATGGACGAAGAAGCCTGGTAGGCTACAGTCCATGGGGTCACAAAGAGTTGGACACGACTGAGCGACTTCACCTTCACCTTCCTTCAAACAAGTGGGACCTGATTAAACTTAAAAGCTTTTTCATAGCAAAGGAAACTATAAACAAAACGAAAAGACAACCCTCAGATTGGGAGAAAATAACAGCAAATAAAACAATTGACAAAGGATTAATTTCCAAAATATACAATCAGCTCAATGCCAGAAAAACAAACAACCCAATCAAGAAGTGGGAAGAAGACCTAAACAGACATTTCTCCAAAGAAGACATATAGATGGCTGACAAACACATGAAAAGATGCTCACATCATTCATTATTAGAGAAAAGCAAATCAAAACTACGATATATCACTTCACTTTGGTCAGAATGTCTGTCATCAAAATGTCTACAAACAATAAAAGCTGGAAAGGTTGTGGAGAAAAGGGACTGCTCTTGAGGTGTTGGTTGGAATGTAAGTTGATTCAGCCACTATGGAATATCATATGGAGATTCCTTAAAAAAAAATAAAAATAAAAACTAGGAATAAAACCACCATATGACCCAACAATCCCACTCTTTGGCATATACCCTGAGGAGACAAATATTGAAAAAGACACATATAGCCCATTGTTCATTGCAGCACTATTTACAATAGCCAGAACATGGGAGCCAACTTAGATGTCCGTAGATAGATGAATGAATACAGAAGTTGTGGTACATGTACTCAACGGAATATTACTCAGCCATAAAAAGGAATGCACCCGAGTCAGTTCTCTTGAGGTAGATAAACCTATTATAAAGAGTGAAGTGAGTCAGAAAGAGAAAGATAAATATTGTATTCTAATGCATTTATATGGAATCTAGAAAAATAGTACTGAAGAATTTATTTGCAGGGCAGCAGTGGAAAAACAGACATAGAGAATAGAGTTATGGACATGGGGAGAGGGGAGGAGAGGTGAGATGTACGGAAAGAGTAACATGGAAACTTACATCACCATATGTAAAATAGATAGCCAATGGGAATTTACTGTAGCTCAGAACACACAAACAGGGGCTCTGTATCAATCTAGAGGGGTAAGATGGGGTGGAAGATGGGAGGTAGCTTCAGAAGGTTTGACAGAGAACAACAAAATTTGGTAAAGCAATTATTCTTCAATTAAAAAATTTACTAAAAAAGACATAGAGAAGTGAAAGGCAAAGGAGAGGGGAAAAAGATATACTTATTTGAATGCAGAGTTCCAAAGAGAAGCAAGGATAGATAAGAAAGCCTTCCTCAGGAGTCAACACACAGGAATAGAGGGAAAAAAATAGAATGGGAAAGACTAGAGATCTCTTCAGGAAAATGTAGAGATACCAAGAGAACATTTCATGCAAAGATGGGCACAATAAAGGACAGAAATGGTATGGACCTAACAGAGGCAGAAGATATTAAGAAGAGATGGCAAGAATATACAGAAGAACTATACAAAAAAACCTTCATGACTCAGATAACCACAATGATGTGATTATTCATCTAGAGCCAGACATCCTTGAATGGGAAGTCAAGTGAGCATTAGGAAGCATCACAATGAACAAAGTTACTGAAAGTAATAGAATTCCAGTTGAGCTGTTTCAAATCCTAAAAGATGATGCTGTGAAAGTGCTGAACTCAATATGCCAGCAAATCTGGAAAACTCAGCAGTGGCCACAGGACTGGAAAAGGTCAGTTTTCATTCCAATCCAAAGAAGGGGAATGCCAAAGAATGCTCAAACTACCACACAGTTACACTCATCTCACATGCTAGCTAAGTAATGCTCAAAATTCTCAAAGCCAGGCTTCAGCAGTATGTGAACTTACAGATGTTCAAGCTGGACTTAGAAAAGGCAGAGATCAAATTGCCAGCATCAGCTGGATCATAGAAAAAGCAAGAAAGTTCCAGAAAAACATCTACTTCTGCTTTATTGATTATACCAAAGCCTTCAAGAATTGGAAATTCTTAAAGAGATGGGAATATCAGACCACCTGACCTGCCTCCTGAGAAATCTGTATGTAGGTCAAGAAATAAGAGTTAGATGTGGACATGGAACAACAGACTGGCTCCAAATCAAGAAAGCAGTACATCAAGGTTGTATATTGTCACCTTGCTTATTTAACTTATATGCAGAACATATCACCCTAAATTCTGGGCTGGATGAAGCATAAGCTGGAATCAAGATTGCCGTGAGAAATATCAATAACCCCAGATATGCAGATGATACCACCCTTATGGCAGAAAATGAAGAGGAACTAATAATACTCTTGATGAAACAGAAAGGGAAGAATGAAAATGTTGGCTCAAAACTCAACATTCAAAAAACTACGATCATGGCATCTGGTCCTATAACTTCATGGCAAATAGATGGGGAAACAGTGGAAAGAGTGAGAGACTTTATTTTTTAAAGGGCTCTGCAATCACCTCAGATGATTTACAGCCATGAAATTAAAAGACGCTTGCTCTTGGGAAGAGAAGCAATGACCAACCTAGACAGCATATTAAAAAGCAGAGACATTATTTTGCTGACCAAAGTCCATCCAGTCAAAGTTCTGGTTTTTCCAGTGGTCATGTGTGGATGTGAGAGTTGGACTATAAAGAAAGTTGACTCTTGAATTACTGATGCTTTTTATCTGGGGTATCGGAGAAGACTCTTGAGAGTCACTGGAACTCCAAGGAAACTCAAAAGGGTTGACTTGATCCAGTCAGTTCTAAAGGAATTCAATCCTGAATATTCATTAGAAGGACTGATGCTTGAGCTGAAATTTCAATACTTTGGCCACCTGATATGAATAACTGACTCATTAGAAAAGACCCTGATGCTGGGAAAGATTGAAGGCAGGAGGAGAAGGGGACGACAGAGGATGAGATAGTTGGATGGCATCACTGACTCAATGGACATGAATTTGAGCAAGCTCCGGGAGTTGGTGATAGGGAAGCAGTGCTGCAATACATGGGGTTGCAAAGAGTTGGACAAGTCTGTTTACTGACTGACTTGGCTAATTTTAAGCATAAAAGATTCATGAGAAGTCAGCCTACACTTTCTGAAAGGAAATTTCTTTGTGGGAGTATGATTTTTTTTTTTTTTTGCCACACAGATTTTTGAAAGTTTTCATTCATATTCTTGGAAGTCATCAAAAAAAAAAAAGTAGAAGTTGCCTCTAGAGCTGTACAGAGATTTCAGCATATTTTGTCTTCAGTCTGTAGCTTCTACCTTTTAAAAATAGTCCATGAGGAGAATCCGTTTTTGTAAAAGCATAATACACTCAAACTGAAATTCCTCTGTGATCACTTCAACTGCCTCACCGAGGTAATTGCCTTGTTGTAGGAGGTACTTTTGCTTCCCTGGCAGAGCTAGATAAAGAACCCAAATCTTTTCTCATTAATGCAGCACTACTTCAACCAGTTCAGTGGAATGATTAAGAACACTGTCTCTCCTGTAATGTTTCTATACATATCATTGTTTCCATTTCAGGCCTTATTCAGTACAGAGATTGCTCTCCCAGTACTCTGAAGCCATGATTATAGTTGCTCTAGTTGATCCAAACATCAGTTGAATTCATAATAGCTCCTAAGCCATAAACTGGTCTCTGGCTATCCCAACGTTCATCTACTGGTGAGTCATCTACATTTATATTGACTACAGGATGATTATAGCCTCACAGGGCAAGTAACTGCTTCTAAATTTTGCCCTGGGCTACTCCTATGAGTCTGATTTAGGGCCAGAGTGAGGAAATTATGTGTCCTGTCAATCATCCGGAGAGATGGATGGCCCAGGGCAAATGTACTAGCAGTAGCTCTGGGGAAACTAAGCCGTATGGCAGGCCTGCACCAGCCCAGGTACATCCATAACTGGAGGCATTTCAGCAGCTGGCTAGGGATGACAGTGGGGAAACTTGAGACCAGAAGATCTCAAGAAATATATTCCAATATAAATCAAGGTGCTGCTTATTAAGCAACCAGAATGTGTGTGGCTGCCATTTCTCTCTTACTTACCAGCTCTCTCTCTCTTCAACATGGTGATTAATAATGAACTTTTGGGAACTGGGCTTCCCTGGTGGCCCAGATGGTAAAAAATCAGTCTTCAATACAGGATACTGAGTTTGATCCCTGGGAAGAAAGATTCCCTGGAGAAGAAAATGGCTACCCACTCCAATATTCTTGCCTGGAGAATTCCATGGACAGAGGATGTCGGTGGGTTACAGTCCATGGAACTGCAAAGAGTTGGACACAATTGAGTGACTAACACTTTGGGAAATGCTCCATGCAATGAGCACTGGGCTTCCTGCCTTGGTTACTCACACTGTAGACACAACTGCTGAGCCCAGCCAGCAGAAAAACACCAGCAGAGAAAAACACCAACGTGAGTTGTTCGCTGAGGACAATATTCCCTCCAATCACAAAAGTGTGCTACTCCCTATTTAATTCATTGATTACCATCTGAAACTTGAATGCTCATCATGGGTGTAGAGTGGCTAAAAAGTGCTAGAAATAATGAATTTGTTCACAACAGAAATATAATGTGATTAATTCATATTTCTAGAGTGACTTTTTAGCAGTGGTTTCCTAACCTGACCAGTACTCCAAATTATGGGGAGCTTAAGTACAAAAGTTTGTACTTAAGTTCAAGTACAGAAAGTTCAAGTTCAGGACCTAGAACTAATAACCCCCCAAAAATGTCCTTTTCATTGTAGGAGACTGGAATGCAAAAGTAGGAAGTCAAGAGATACTTGGAGTAGCAAGCAAATTTGGCCTTGGAGTACAAAACGAAGCAGGTCAAAGGCTAACAGAGTTTTGTGTTGAGAACACACTCGTCATAGCAAACACCCTCTTCCAACAACACAAGAGAAGACTCTACACATGGACATCACCAGATGGTCAATACTGAAATCAGACTGATTATATTCTTTTCAGTCAAAGATGAAGAAGCTCAATACAGCCAGCAAAAACAAGACTGGGAGCTGACTGTGGCTCAGATCATGAACTCCTTATTGCCAAATTCAGACTTAAATTGAAAAAAGTAGGGAAAACCATTAGACCATTCAGATATGACCTAAATCAAATCCCTTATGATTATATAGTGGGAGTGACAAATAGATTCAAGGGATTAGGTCTCATAGAGTGCCTGAAGAACTATGGATGAGGGTTTGTGACATTGTACAGCAGGAAGCGATCAAGACCATCCTCAAGAAAAAGAAATGCAAAAAAACACACAAAATGATTGCCTAAGGAAGCCTTACAAATAGCTGAGAAAAGAGGAGACACTAAAGGCAAAGGAGAAAAGGAAAGATACACCCATCTGAATGCTGAGTTCCAAAAAATAGCAAGGAGAGATTGAAAAAAAAAATAAAGCCTTTCTAAGTAATCAATGCAAAGAAATAGAGGAAAATAATAGAATGGGAAAGGCTAGAGATCTTTTCAAGATAATTAGAGATACCAAGGGAATATTTCATGCAAAGATGGGCATAATAAAGGACAAAAATAGTCCTTTTTAATGGTCCATAATAAAGGACCTAACAGAAGCAGAAGATATTAAGAAAAGGTGGCAAGAATACATAGAACCATACCAAAATATCCTCAGGACCCAGACAACCACGATGGTGTGATTACTGACCTAGAGGCAGAGATCCTGGAATGCGAAGTCAAGTGGGCCTTAGGAAGCATCACTACAAACCAAGCAAATGAGGTGATAGAATTCCAGTTGAGTTATTTCAAATCCTAAAAGATGATACTGTGAAAGTGCTGCACTCAATATGCCAGCAAATCTAGAATGCTCAGCAGTGATCATAGGACTGGAAAAGGTTAGTTTTCATCCCAATCTCAAAGGAAGGCAATGCCAAAGAATACTCAAACTACTGCACAATTGCACTCATCTTACATGCTAACAAAGTAATGCTTAAAGTTCCCCCAAGCTAAGGATCACCAGTATGTGAACTGTGAACTTCCAGATGTTCAAACTGGATTTAGGAAATGCAGCGGAACCAGAGATCAATTTGCCAACATACACTGGATCATGAAAAAGCAAGAGAGTTCCAGAAAAACATCTACTTCTGCTTTATTGATTATGCCAAATCCTTTTCCTGTGTGGATCACAACAAACTGTGGAAAATTCTTAAAGAGATAGGAATACCAAACCACCTGACCTGCCTCCTGAGAAATCTGTAAGCAGGTCAAGAAGCAACAGTTAGAACTGGACATGGAACAACAGACTGGTTCCAAATTGGGAAAGCAGTATGTCAAGGCTGCACATTGTCACCCTGCTTATTTAACTTAAATGAAGAGTACATCATGTGAAATGACAGGTTGAAGGAAGCACAAGCTGGAATCAAGATTGCCGGGAGAAATATCAATAACCTCAGATATGCAGATAACACCACCCTTATGGCAGAAAGAGAAGAAGATTTAAAGAGCCTCTTGAAGAAAGTGAAAGAGGAGAGTGAAAAAGTTGGCCTAAAGCTCAACATTCAGAAAACTAAGATCATGGCATCTATCTGATCCCACCACTTCATGGCAAATAGTTGGGGAAACAATGGAAACAATGAGAGATTTATTTTCTTGGGCTCAAAAATCACTGCAGATGGTGACTGTAGCCATGAAATCAAAAGACTCTTACTCTTTGGAAGAAAACCTATGACCAACTTAGACATAATGTTAAAAAGCAGAGATATTACTTTGCCAACAACTTGACCTCTGGTTCCTCTGCCTTTTCTAAAACCAGCTTGAACATCTGGAAGTTCATGGTTCACATATTTCTGAAGCCTGGCTTGGAGAATTTTGTACATTACTTTACTAGTATGTGAGATGAGTGCAACTGTGTGGTAGTTTGAGCATTCCTTGGCATTGCCTTTCTTTGGTATTGAAATGAAAACTGACCTTTTCTAGTCCTGTGCCCACTGCTGAGTTTTCCAAATTTGCTGCATATTGAGTGCAGCACTTTCACAGCATCATCTTTCAAGATTTGAAATAGCTCAACTGGGATCCCATCACCTCCACTAGCTTTGTTTGTAGTGATGCTTTCTAAGGCCCACTTGACTTCACATTCCATGATGTCTGGCTCTAGGTGAGTAATCACACCATCGTGATTATCTTGGTCGTGAAGATCTTTTTTGTACAGTTCTTCTGTATATTCTTGCCACCTCTTCTTGATATCTTCTGCTTGTATTAGGTCCATACTATTTCTGTCCTTTATCGAGCCCATCTTTGCATGAAATATTCCCTTGATATCTCTAGTTTTCTTGAAGAGATCTCTAGTCTTTCCCATTCTGATGTTTTACTCTATTTCTTTGCATTTATAGCCTAGAAAGGCTTTCTTCTCTCTCCTTGCTATTCTTTGGAACTCTGAATTCAAATGGGAATATCTTTCCTTTTCTCCTTCACTTTTCATAGCTATTTGTAAGGCCTCCCCAGGCAACCAGTTTGCCTCTTTGCATTTCTTTTCCATGGGAATGGTCTTGATCCCTGTCTCCTGTACAATGTCACGAACCTCCGTTCATAGTTCATCAGGCACTCTGTCTCTCAGATCTAATCCCTTAAATCTATTTCTCACTTACACTTTATAATCACAAGGGATTTGATTTAGGTCATACCTGAATGGTCTAGTGGTTTTCCCTACTTTCTTCAATTTAACTCTGAATTTGGCAACAAGGAGTTCATGATCTGAGCCACAGTCAGCTTCCAGTCTTGTTTTTGCTGACTCTATAGAGCTTCTCCATCTTTTTGTCTAAATGTCCCTTTTTATGAAGGCATCAGTCAAATTGCATTAGGGGCAGCCTCATGACCTCATGATAACTGAATCACTTCTGTGTAACCCTATTTCCAAATATGGTCCAAATAATCCAACCTCTAACAATAAGTGAACTTGCTAGTAAGGAAACCAAGTAAAGTTCTCTTGCTGGTTGAAGACTCATTTCACTTTCATTTAAGGATGTATATCATCAATGTAAAGTGGGAAATATGCATTGCATCTGATGATCTGACAGAATAATGTCTTCAAGGTTCAGGGAAGAACTGAAGTAAAAGATGGGAACAGAAATTTTTCTTCTTGTGATGAGGTGAAGATTTCCCTGGATAGAGAGAGGGGGTTGATCAAAGTACTTAAAAAACTAGGCTAGGTCGAAAGAGGAAATTAAAGATAGAAGAGAGATGAGACGGGGATTGGAAAAAGCAAACAGCTACCTGGGATACCCTTTCTGAGTCTTGGTGTGTTATAAAGGAAACATTAAGTTAAATAAAACTATAACTTCTCTTCATCCTGACTTTGTGTGAGTTTGCTCTTCTGAGATGCACGAGTCCTTTGGTTAAGTGCTCTGTGTGCCTTCGTCATAGTCCTGGGTGTCCAGCTCTGTGGGAGACCAAAAACAGGAAGTCTGTGGAGGCTTCTTCAGTTATCCTGCATGGACTCCAGAGGATGTAGCCTCCTTGGTCCTCCATCCAAGGGAGGAACTCTATGCTGTAGGCATAGAGGAGAGAACCACAGGCCATCACTGCAAAACAGAGATACTCAGTCTGAGCTCCTTCAGGAGATCACAGACCACCTTTCAGGACCATAAAGGAGATGTCCTGTCCAGTGTGACAGGTGAATGTTCAAACATTTATTGATTTCATTGAGGAATCACAGAGAGAGAACTTATGAACCTTGATTTTTTGACTTCAGATGAAATTTGAACCTTTTGAAGTTTGTCATTCTTTCTTGAGGGAAAGGAAAGGAGGTGAGGAAGTTCTTCAAACATTTATGACAAAAAACTTCAAGGCATCTTTAAAAGCTTTCTTGAAACGATATTTGATGACTTAAATGTAAGTGCACTGTAAACTTGTAGTTTGAAAAAAATTGTTTTCAAAAACTAAGTAGAAGAGAAAATTTGGAATGTGAGAGAGAAGGTAACATAAAATGATTTAGATAGAATTTGAATTTGTTTTTCTTGATTTTTTCTACCTGTTGTCAACATATTTTTCAGAATGAATCACTTGCTTTATTCCTTTTTTTATCATTTTAAAATAAAAACCTTGTGCTTGGTTTGTGTAATGTATGCATGTATATATGTCTTTATATGCATTTTTAAGTTAGAGTTCAGCAACAATTTTAAAAATAGTAATTTACTTTCTGCATATGGCCACTGAATGACTATTACAGAGAGTGTTTACAATCAGCATTTTTATTTTCAAGATCCAGGACATCCACAAAGTGCAAGACCTGTGTTTCTATACATAACAGCATTAAAAATAAAGCTTGAAAAGGAAATTTTAAATATGTTCTATCCCCTTCTTTGGCCTATAGGTCAAAGGTTACTCTGCAGAAGAGACTGTTGAGAACAGCAGCCTGTTTATTCTTTTTTGCATCCCTGGACCTTAGTTACAGCAGTGCTTGGAATGAGTAGCCCATCAGAATATAATTGTCAAATGAGTCAAAACCCTCGGTAGCTTTTTCAAAGTACTGAATCAAATTGCCAGTCCAGGTGCGATGCAGGATACAGGATGCTTGGGGCTGGTACACTGGGATGACCCAGAGGGATGATATGGGGAGGGAGGTGGGAGGGGGATTCAGGATGAACACGTGTACATCCGTGGCAGATTCATGTTGATGTATGGGAAAACCAATACAATATTGTAAAGTAAGTAAATAAATAAACAACATGGCATATGAAAAAAAAAAGAAAGAAAGAAAAACAAATAAAATTTTAAAAAGAATTAAAATGTTTGTTTTGGTTAGTTTTTTAAGGTATTGTGTGAAAAATGTTATAAACCTATTGTAGTACAGTACTATAAAGCTGATTGTGTTAGTTGGGTACCTAAGCTAAATTTGTTGTAATTAATGAATACGTTCTTGGAATGGAACTGACTCATATGTACATATG
>SJYC01085202.1:0-10795 GCA_006408675.1 Madoqua kirkii
TTATCATTTCTAATTTTGTTGATTTGAATCTTTTTTTTTTAAATTAATGAGTCTGGCTAAAGGTTTATCAATTTTGTTTGTCTTCTAAAAGAACCAGCTTTTAGTTTTATTATATTTACTATTTTTCTTTCATTTTTTTCCCATTTATTTATGTTCTGATTTGTATTATTTCTATCCATCTGCCATCTTTGGGAGTGTTTTGGTCTTCTTTTCCATTTGTTTAGGTGTAAAGTTAGGTTGTCTATTAGATGTTTTTCTTGTTTCTTGAGGTAGGATTATTTTGCTACAAACATCCCTCTTAGAACTGCTTTTGCTACATCCCATATTTTTGAGTTATTCTGTTTTCTTTGTCATGTTTCTGGGATTTTTTTTTTAATGTCTCTTTTGATTTCTTCAGTAACCTGTTCATTATTTAGAAACATATTGTTTAATCTCCATGTGTTTGTGTTTTTTACAGTTTTTTTTTTTTCTTGTAATTGATATCTAGTATCAGCGTTGTGGTCAGAAAAGATGCTTAATACAATTTTGGTTTTCTTAAATTGACCGAGGCTTGATTTGTAACACAAGATGTGGTCTATCCTGGAGAGTATTCCATGTTCACTTGAGAAGAAGGTGTTTTTTTCTGCATTTGGATGCAATATCCTGAAGATAGCAATGAAATTCACTAATGTGTCATTTAAGACTGTATCTCCTTACTAGATTTTCTGTTTTGATGATCTGTCCATTGGTGTAAGTGGAGTGTTAAAATTCCCTACTATTATTGTGTTACTGTCAATTTCTCCTTTTATATCCATTAATTTTGTCTTATGTATTGATGTGCTGCTATTATGGATGTGTAAATATTTACAATTGTTATGTCTTCCTCTTGGATTGATCCCTTGATCATTATGTAGTGTCTTCCTTATCTCTTGTAATATTCTTTATTTTAAGGTTTATTTTATTTGCTATGAGAATTCCTACTCAAACTTAATTCTGATTTTCATTTCTATGGAATTATTTTTCCATTCTTTCACTTTCAGTCTATATGTGTGTCTTTAGGTCTGAAGTGGATTTCTTGTAGACAGCATATATTTGGGTCTTGTTTTCATATCCATTCAGCCAGTCTGTGTCTTTTGGAGCATTTAATCCATTTACATTTAAAGCACTTATTGATATATATGTTCCTATTGCCATTTTCTTAATTATTTGGGGTTTGTTTTTGTAGATCTTTTTCTTCTCTTGTATTTCCTGGCAATATGAGTCCTTTTAACATTTGTTGTAAAGCTGGTTTGGTGGTATTAAATTCTCTTAAATTTTGGTTGTCTGTAAAGCTTTTGATTTCTCTATCAATTCTCAGTTAGATCCTTGCCGAGTAGAGTAATCTTGGTTGTAGATTTTTCCCATTCAGTACTTTTTTTTTGGCAATGTTTACAACATTTTATTAAAGTACAAAATAGTTGGAATTAAGCTAAATAGAAAAACATAGAAAATATTTACAAAAACATTGAAAACATCACTCAAGTCACACACATGTAATGAATGCAGGAAGGTCTTGAAAAGTTTATAAACTGAAAATTATGGAGCTTTCCCAAAATGGATATAAAAGCTTACTGCTGAGTATAGCATCAATATCCTTTGAGAATATTGTTCCTGACTCTTTGCAATCTGAGGAGACAAGTCACATGTTGAGATAATCACAACTTAGGATATAATTTTCTTCATTTTTATTGACTGTTAAAAAGACACATCCATGGTGGTTTTCTTCAACTTCTGGTGATATTCAGAAGGATATGAAGAATATGAACAATTTTTCACTGTTTAAAATAAATAAATAAATAAATAAAAACCCTATTTATCCCAGTGGGGGGGAGCAGGGAGGAAATTCAGCATATAAAAGGCTGAGTGAGTATTTGGAACTGGAACTATATAAAGTTCTATCTGTTGGAAAATTACTTATAAAACTAAGATAAAACAGAAAACTAATCATGCTCTATCTTATATTTACTGAAAGTAGGCAGAGTAGAAACTTTCATGTCAAAGGGCTCCAATTTTAGCTTAATGAACTGTCAAACTACATTACGCTAAATTTACCACACAACTATCCCAAGAGGCCAGGAGAGCCTAAAATCATACTTTAAAAGACAAAAGAAAACAGACTAAATACATATACAAAGCAGAAAAGAAAACAAAACATTTTCCAGGAGATGGTCACAGTATTATACAGTATTACAGAGAGATAAAGGACACTTGGGTTCTACATACTTCACCTTAATGGTCTTGAACTAAAACTGCCTTCCCCAAACTAAATTCAGAGGGGAGGAAATTGAGACATTTGCCAAACGTTAAGATCATTACTTAAAATAGTCACCTCACATTTTTAAAGAAATCATCTTCATCTGATTCTTCAAGGTACTTTATAGGTTTTTTTGTTCTTTCAGATTTTGCCCGAGAACCCACAGCTGAGTCCAAGTCCAGATAGAAATCATCGCTTTCCTCCTTGGTTTTCTTGCTTGTGACTGATTTGGAGATCAGTCAGTACTTTAAATATATCCTGCCATTCCCTTCTTGTCTGGAAGTTTCTGTTGAAAGAACAGCTGTTAAACATATGGGGTTTCCCTTGTATTTTTCCCCCTTGTATGTTACTTATTGCTTTTCCTTTGCTATTTTTAATATTCTTCCTTTGTGTTTAATCTTTGTTAGCTTGATTAGTATGTATCTTGGGGTGTTTCTCCTTGGGCTTCTCCTGTATGGGATTCTTTGTGCTTCTTAACTATTTCCTTCCCCATGCTGGGAAAATTTTCAGCTATAATCTCTTCAAATTTTCTCATACACTTTCTTTTTCTCCTTCTCTTCTGGGACCCCTGTAATTCAAACGTTGATGCATTTAATATTATCTAAGAGGTATTTGAGACTGTTTTCAGTTCTTTTCAATCTTTTCCCTTTATTCTGCTCTTCAGCAGTTATTTCCACCAGTCTGTCTTCCAGCTCACTTATCCATTCTTCTGCCTCAGATATCATTCTTCTACCTCACACAGAGGATGAGATGGTTGGATGGCATCATCAAATCAATGGAAATGAGTTTGAGTAAGGAGATAGTGAAGGATAGAAAAGTCTGGTGTGCTGCAGTCTGCAGGGTCGCAGAGTTGAACATGACTGAGTGTCTGAACAGCAAAAGGGCTTTTTCTAGCCTGTGACAGCTCTGCCCTAGTGAGGACTGAGGATGGTGGTGGCACAGCTGCTTGGGTTGTGGGGACCCTAGTGGTGCCAACCTCAGGGACACCGGCTGCCTCAGCTGCAGGAGCTATGGCCCCATCACAGTCTTCCTAGCCTCACAGTGGGCAATCAGAAGGCCTCTTTGGCTGGTCCTTCTCTGTTGCTTCACCTGTTCAGGCCCTTAAAAGAGCCCCATGACTGGGGTCCTATTCTGTTTTTTGCGTATCAAGCACTTAAAGGGCCAGACTCTGTTGTCCAGCTGCCTGTGCTGGTGTGCAGGGAGAGAGGCTACAGTCACGGCTCCACCATCTACACATGACTCAGCAGAATTGCCTTGCCTCCACGGCTGCTTGTTTTTCATCCATAAGTATTTCCCTCCACAATCGTCACTGTCCCGTCCCCTTGGGAGGCACAGTCAGCACAGTCAACAGTCACAAGCAGCCCTCACCCTGGGATTGCTCCACAATCCCTATGCTCCAGCTCCCAGCTGCTGTTCCTTCCAGGGGACCCACATCGCTGTCTGGGGTACATATGACTGTGGCAATGATTCTCATGCCATTTTGACTGTCACAGATCAGCTGCTTCACTCTCAGCCTCAAAGTTTCTCCTCTGTCCCTTAGAATTCCCTTGATTTGAGGATCAGACCACTGCTTCAGTTCCTCTACCCACCAAGGGCAGGTCTAGTCCTCCTAACTCCTCTTTTCCCACTACTTCCTTCATCCTGCCAAGTTTTGCATGGTTCTATACGTCCTTTTCTGGTGCTCAGGTTCTCCTGCCTGCTCTCATTTGGTGTTCTGCAGGCACTTCTGTGTCTGAAGGTGTATTCCTGATGTTTCCATGAAGAGAAACTACACCACATCAATCTACTCCCCCACCATCTTGCTCTCTCTCCATGCTTTCTTTCTTCATTTAACTCAGCTCTCTTTATAGGTTTCTATACACTAGACGAAACAACCACCTCTCACAGTCTGAAGGAATGACCTTAAACAGATGGTGAACCTTGTTATTCAACCCTGTCCTAGCTCTTTTTGGTCTCTCAAACTTTTGTGCTCATCCCAGCAGCCTATTATACTTTTAATAGCCCTGGTAGTTGAGGATCTGCCAAGACATGTCAGTATTCCTAAGGGAAGTATTTCAGCACCTAGATTCAAGGTATTCAGAAGCCAGATTCTCAGGCAGCAGTTTTTGAAAGAATGCAAATATGTACAATCCATGGGACCTAAAGAGTAAGCTTTGCTGGCCAGAGGATCTGGCTGTGTTCCCTAGGTGGCAGTCTCAAAAATTAGGGGCTCCAGACAAGTGTATAAGTTCTTTTCTGAGAGATACCAGTGAGCTAGAGCAAGTCAGAGACAGAGCACCCAAATGGTGTCCACAGCCCATGTTTCTTAAAAGAAGCTCCTCAGTCCATTAGATGTGTGCCAACTCTGAAAAAGAAAAACAACAAAGCCAAAAGTAAGTACGAGACTAAAGCAGAAATAAATGAAATAGAGACTAAAAAGACAATAGAAAAGGTCAACAAAACTAAGAGCTGGTTTTTCATAAAAAGTAAATTGTTAAGTCTTTAGCTAGACTTACCAAGGGCAAGAAAAAAGACAGACTTAAAAAAAATCAGAAATGAAAGAAGGAATGTTACAATTGATAACACCTAATTACAAAGGATCATAAAAGACTGAACTCTGAACAATTATGCACTAACATACTGTGCAATCTAGAAGAAATGGATAAATTCCTAGAAACATACAATCTCCAAAGACTCAATCATGATGAAATAGAACATATCAACAGATTTATTATAGGTAAAGATTAAATTAGTAATTTAAAAAATTTCCCAATGGACAAAAATCCAGGACCAGAAACCTCCACTGTGAATTCTAGTGAATATTCAAATAATATGAATACTTCTCAAATTGTTCCAAAAATTTAAAGAGGAGAAAAATCTTCCAAACTTCTCCAACAGAAATGAAAATTATAGGCTAGTAAGTCTGATTAACATAGATGAAAAAATCCACAACAAAATATTAGCAAATCAAATTCAAAAATACATTAAAAGGGTCAAACACCATGATAAATAGGATTTATTCCACATCTACAAATCAGTCAGTGTGATATACCACATTATTAAAATGAAAGATAAAAATTATATGGTCATATAAACAGATGCAGAGAAAGTGTATAACAAAATTCACCATCCATTTATGATTAAAAAAAAAAAACTTGCTAAAAAGTGGGCATAGAGGAAACATATCTTAACATAATAAAGGCCATATATATAACAAGCCCAGAACTAATATCATACTCAACTATGAAAAACTTAAATTCTTTAAGACTGTTTGCCCACTCTTCCCACTTTTATTCAATATAATATTGGAAATCCTAGCCAGAGCAATTAGTCAATAAAAATAAAAAACATTCAAACTGAAAAGGAATACATGAAACTGTAGCTATTTGCACATGATATGATATTATATATTGTTGTTCAGTTACTCAGTCATGTCCGACTCTACTACAGCATGCCTGGCCTCCCTGTCCTTCTTTATCTCCCAGAGTTTGCTCAAACTCATGTCCATTGAGTTGATGATGCTGTCTAAGCATCCCATTCTCTGCTGCCTCTTTCTCCTTTTGCCTTCAATCTTTCCCTGCGTCAGTGTCTTTTCCAATGAGTCAGCTCTTTGCATCATGTGGCAAAGTGTTGGAGCCACCTGATGGAGGCTTCAGCGTCAGCTGAAGTATTGGAGCTTCAGCTTCTGCATCAGTCCTTCCAGTGAATACAGAGGATTGATTTCATAGGATTGGCTGATTTGATCTCCTTGCAGTCCTAGGGACTCTTCAGAGTCTTTTCCAGCACCACAGCTGGAAAGCATCAATTTTTCAGTGCTCAGCCATCTTTATATTCCAACTCTCACAACTGTACATGACTCCTGGAGAAACCATAGGTCTGACATATAGGCCCTTGTTGGCAAAGTGATGACTCTGCTTTTTAATACACCATCTAGGTTTGTCATAGGTTTTTTACCAAGGAGCAAATTTTAATTTCATGGCTTCAGTCACTGTCCAAAGTGATTTTGAAGCCAAGAAAATAAAGTCTGACACTTTATTTTCCTCCAATTTATTTGCCATGAAGTGATTGGACCAGATGCCATGATCTTCATTTTTTGAATGTTGAGTTTTAAGCTAGCCTTTTCATTCCTCTCTTTCAGCTTCATTAAGAGGCTCTTTAGGTTCTCCTTGCTTTCTACCATTAGGGTGGTGTCATCTGCATATCTGAGGTTATTGACATTTCATAGCAGTCTTGATTCCAGCTTGTGATTCTTTCAGCCCAGCATTTCACATGATGTACTCTGCATATGAGGGCTTCCCTCATAGCTCAGTTGGGAAAAAAATCTACCTACAATACAGGAGACCTCAGTTTGATTCCTGGATTGGGAAGATCTGCTGGAGAAGGGATAGGCTACTCACTTCAGTATTCCTGGGCTTCTGTTGTGGCTGAGCTTGTAAAGAATCTGCCTGCAATGCAGGAGACCTGGGTTCAATCCCTGGGTTGCAAAGACCCCTTGGAGAAGGAAAAGGCTACCCACTCCAGTATTCTGGCCTGGAGAATTCCATGGACTTTATAGTTCATGGGGTCACAGAGTCGAACACAATCGAGAGAATTTCACTTGCATTCTTCAGTACAGAGCTTTAACATACTCCTTGCCCATTTTGAACTAGTCAGTTGTTCCATGTTTGGTTCTAACTCTTGCTTCTGAAGTTGCATACAGGTTTCTCAGGAGGCAGGTAAGGTGGTCTAGTATTCCCATCTCTTTAAGAATTTTCCACAGTTTGTTGTTATCCACACAGTCAAAGGCTTTAACATAGTCAATAAAGCAGAAATAGATTTTTTTTTTCTGGAATTGCCTTGCTTTCTCTATGATCCAGCAGATACTGGCAATTTGATCTCTGGCTCCTCTGCCTTTTCTAAATCTAGCTTGTACATCTGGAAGTTCTTGGTTCACATATTGTTGAAGCATAGTTTGAAGCATAGCTTAAACATTTAGAGCAGTACCTTGCTAGCCTGTGAAGTGAGCTCAAAATGTGCAGTAATTTGAATATTCTTTATCATTGCCCTTCTTTGGGATTGGAATAAAAACTGAGCTTTTCCAGACCTGTGGCCATTGCTGAGTTTTCTAAATTTGCTGGCCTACTGAGTACAGTGCTTTAATAGCCTTGACTTTTAGGATTTAAATAGCTCGGCTGGAATTCCACCATCTCCATGAGCTTTGCTTGTAGTAATTCTTCCTAAGGTCCACTTGACTTCACACTCCAAGAGGTGTGGCTCTAGGTGATTGATCATACCATCATGGTTTTTTCAGGTCATTAAGACCTGTTTTATACAGTTGTTCAGTGTATTCTTTCCACCTCTTCTTTATCTCTTCTGCCTCTGTTAGGTCCTTGCTTCTTCTGTACTTTACTGTGCCCATGTTTGCATGAAGTGTTCCCGTAGAATCACTAATTTTCTTGAAGTGATCTCTAGTCTTTCCCATTCTATTTTCCCCTATGTTTCTTTGCATTGTTCACCTAAGAAGGCTTTCTTATCTCTTGTTGCTACTCTTTGGAACTCTGCATTCAGTTGGTATATCTTTCCCTTTCTATTTTGCCTTTCACTTCTCTTCTTTCCTCATTTATTTGTAAAGCCTCCTCAGACAACCATTTTGCCTTCTTTTCTTTTTCTTAGGGATTTCTTAGGGATGCATTTTTCTTTTTCTTAGGGATGGTTTTAGTTAATACCTCCTATACACAGTTATGGCCTTCTTCCATAGTTCCTCAGGTACACTACAGATCTAATCCCTTGTATGTATTTGTAGCTTCTACTGTATAATCATAAGGCATTGGTTTAGGTCATGCCTGAATGACCTAGTGGTTTTTTCCTGCTTTCTTCAATTTAAGTCTGAATTTTGTAATAAGTAGCTTGTAATCTGAGCCACAGTCAGCTCAAGGTCTTGATTTTGCTGACTGTATAGAGCTTATCCATCTGCAAGGAATATAATCAATCTCACATCGGTACTGAGAATCTGGGGTCCATGTGTCATCTCTTGTGTTGCTGGAAGAGTGTATTTGCTATGTCCAGTGCACTCTCTTGACAAAACTCTGCTAGACTTTGCTCTGCTTCATTTTGGGCTCTTTTGTTGACTGTGAGAGCTATTCCATTTCTTCTAAGGAACTCTTGCCCACAGTAGTGGGCATTTGAATTAAATTCATCCATTCCTATTCATTTTAGTTCACTAATTCCTAATGTTAATTTTCATTCTTGTCATCTCCTGTTTGATCATATCCAATTTATCTTGATTCATGGACCTAACATTCCAGGTTCCTATGCAATATCATTTTTCACAGCATCAGACTTTACTTTTACCATCAGACACATCCACAGCTGGGCTTCATTTCTGCTTTAGTTCAATTTCTTTGTTCTTTCTGGAGCTATTTCTCCATACTTCCCCAGTAGCGTATTGGATACCTACCAACCTGAGGTGCTTATCTTCTGGTGTTATATTTTTTTGCCTTTTTGTACTGTTCATAGGGTTTTTAAGGCAAGCTTACTGAAGTGGGTTGCCATACCCTTCTCCAGTGGACCACATTTTGTCAGAACTCTCCACCATGACCCATTCATCTTGGATGGCCTTGCATGGCATGGCTTATAGTTTAATTGAGTTACACAAGGCTGTGGTCCATGCAATCATTTTGGTTAGTTTTCTTTTTGGAGGCCATGGGATTGTAGTTCTTGTTTCTTCCATCTTCTTATTTATGGTGAGGATAAGAAGCTTGTGCAAGCAAGCTTCCTCATGGGAGGGTCTGGCTGTGGGGATTCCTGAGTCTAGCCCTGGTGGACATGGCTTTGCTCAGTAATTGCATGGCATGGCTTATAGTTTAATTGAGTTACACAAGGCTGTGGTCCATGCAATCATTTTGGTTAGTTTTCTTTTTGGAGGCCATGGGATTGTAGTTCTTGTTTCTTCCATCTTCTTATTTATGGTGAGGATAAGAAGCTTGTGCAAGCAAGCTTCCTCATGGGAGGGTCTGGCTGTGGGGATTCCTGAGTCTAGCCCTGGTGGACATGGCTTTGCTCAGTAAACTTTTAATCCTATTTTCTGCTGATGGGTGGGACTGTGATCCTTCTTTGATTTGTTGTTTGGCCTGAGTCAGTCCAGTCTTGAAGTCTTCAGTCTCTATGGTAGGGCTACAGGCTCTATGGTAGGGCTAATGGTGACTTTCTCCAAGAGAACTTAGGCCAACAAGTTGTTCCTCCCAGGACTGCTGCTGCCAGTGCCCTGATCCAGTGTCAGGCCACTGTCCACCCACTCCTCTGCAGGAAACCCACAAACACTCACAGGCAGGTCTGGCTTGGTCTCTTGTGAGAAAGGATATTCTTTTCATTAAACTGTGTTGGAAAAACTGGACAGCTGTGTGCAAAAGAATGGAATTCATCTACTATCTTTCATTATATTAAAAATATATTGAAATGAATGAAAGACTTGAACATATGACCTGAAACCATAAAACTCCTAGAAGAAAATACAAACCATAAACTCCTTGGCAGAGGTCTTAGATATGATTTTTTGAATTTGACACCAAAAGCAAAAGCCACAAAGATAAATAAGTAGAATCATATCATTATAAAGGACTTTTGTACAAAAAAGAAAATGATCAACAAAATGAGATGACAACCTATTAAAGGAGAGAACATCTTTGCAAATCATATATCTAATAAGAGATTAAAATATATGAAAGACTCATACAACTCAATAGCAAAAATAAACAAAGAAGCAAATGAAGAAAACTCCAACAATACAATTAAAAATAGGTACAAGATCTGAGCAGAACTTTTCCCAAAGAAAACATAATACAAGACTTCAGTTCAGTTCAGTCACTCAGTCATGTCCGACTCTTTGTGACCCCATGAATCGCAGCACGCTAGGCCTCCCTGCTCATCACCATCTCCCAGAGTTCACTCAGACTCACGTCCATCAAGTCCGTGATGCCATCCAGCCATCTCATCCTCTGTCGTCCCCTTCTCCTCCTGCCCCCAATATCTCCCAGCATCAGAGTCTTTTCCAATGAGTCAACTCTTCGCATGAGGTGGCCAAAGTACTGGAGTTTCAGCTTTAGCATCATTCCTTCCAAAGAAATCCTAGCGTTGATCTCCTTCAGAATGGACTAGTTGGATCTCCTTGCAGTCCAAGGGACTCTCAAGAGTCTTCTCCAGCACCACAGTTCAAAAGCATCAATTCTTGGGTGCTCAGCCTTCTTCACAGTTCAACTCACATCCATACATGACCACAGGAAAAACCATAGCCTTGACTAGACGGACCTTAGTCAGCAAAGTAGTGTCTCTGCTTCTGAATATACCATCTAGGTTGGGCATAACTTTTCTTCCAAGGAGTAAGCGTCTTTTAATTTCATGGCTGCAGTCACCATCTGCAGTGATTTTGGAGCCCCCCAAAATAAAGTCTGACACTGTTTCCACTGTTTCCACATCTATTTACCATGAAGTGATGGAAACGGATGCCATGATCTTCGTTTTCTGGATGTTGAGCTTTACGCCAACTTATTCATTCTTCTCCCTCACAGA
>SJYC01085206.1:0-10116 GCA_006408675.1 Madoqua kirkii
GAGCCCCCCAAAATAAAGTCTGACACTGTTTCCACTGTTTCCCCATCTATTTCCCATGAAGTGATGAGACCGGATGCCTTGATCTTCGTTTTCTGAATGTTGAGCTTTAACCCAACTTTTTCACTCTCCACTTTGACTTTCATCAAGAGGCTTTTTAGCTCCTCTTCACTTTCTGCCATAAGGGTGGTGTCATCTGCATATCGGAGGTGATTGATATTTCTCCCAGCAATCTTGATTCCAGCTTGTGTTTCTTCCAGCCCAGCGTTTCTCGTGATGTACTCTGCATAGAAGTTAAATAAGCAGGGTGACAATATACAGCCTTGACGTACTCCTTTTTCTATTTGGAATCAGTCTGTTGTTCCATGTCCAGTTCCAAGAGGCAGGTTAGGTGGTCTGGTATTCCCATCTCTTTCAAAATGTTCCAGTTTATTTTGATCCACACAGTCAAAGGCTTTGGCATAGTCAAATACTGTGTAAAAATGATCTTGTTTTTGTGCATTTGAAACTGTTCAGTCCCTAGCCCATTTTCTCCTTGAAATAATTTATTTTATAATGGCTTTTTGATAATGCAAATCTTCTTGGGAATGCAATTATAATAGTATAGCAGGACAGACTGTATTGTTTTTAATTAAACAGGTAAAAATAAGAATAGATTGTGACTAAATAAAACATTCATTAGATGAAATTTCTGTTTTGCAAAAGTAGAAATAAAAGATAAAGAGGAAAAATGTCATAGCTAGTCTAAATATTCAAAGAAAATGAATAAAAGTTCAAAGAATAAGAGAAAAACGGGCAAATTATGGAGCTCTCACTTATAATGTAAGCTTCTGGAGAGCAATAAACATCTTATTGTTACCTTACCCCTGACAGAGCAGTTAATACATAGTATATACTATATATTAGCGTTATATAAATATTTCTTAGATTTATGAATAAAATAATGGATGTTTCCTTGAAAATAAAGCAAGTGGATCAGAAGTAAAAAAGTTATAACTGAAGGACATTTTCTCTATATAAAAACTATAGTGATATTGTAAGGTTTCTTTTGGGCAAAATTAAGGAATGGAGATAAATGTCTGGTCATAGTCTGGTTAATTTTTAAATTTTAGGACAAACAAAATTCCTGCAAGTATCTAAGAATACATAACACCCCCCCCCACACACACACACACGCACACACACACACTTGTAGATTACCTTCATATTTCTTATTTAGAACAAGAACTTTTTTAAGACCATTGGTCAATTTCTATGCAATTTTAGAGAAACAAGTTTGATTCTGCAAGTTTTATGCCTACCCAATTATTGCCTTATGTGTGAAAACAGCAGAACATTTTAAAATCGGCAGAGTACCAGAAAATAGAACAACTAATTGTATTTTCTGTAAAAATTGCAAAGAGATAGCTTCTCAATGACTAAGAAGTGAAACTATATAAAAATTCAAGAATAGGAAATTCAGGGAAAATGATTAGTGCTAGCTAAGCCTTGAAGGTGAAGATAAAGTAATAAATGAATAAAGTATAGTGAACATTGACGTGATTAAGAATTGATGCTGGTGAGTAGATTTTTTTCTTAAGGAAGCAATGTTTTCAATAAAATAATTCTGAAAAGGAGATTTTAAAATTTCTAAATAAAGAGACTGTAGCTAATGGTCACAATGGGGAAAGAGAAACTGGGCAAAACAAACAAAATCATTAGAAGTTTTGCTTTCTTTTCAAATAATTAGGTAAGAATGTATTTAAAGATTGTTGTGAACATTTATTATAGATGCTATTTGAATGAGAAACATAATATCTGTTTTATAAATAATTGTGGAAGATAAAAATAAATAAGACATAGTCCATGCAACAAGGCAAGATGGAGAGAAAGCAGCAAGAAATTGTTGAAGAAAATATAACATCCAATCAGTTATGGGCAGTTTGTAGCAGAGTTCTATTTCTTTTCTTCCATTTCTCACATTCTCAAACTTTGGATAAAGTTTCTTATATTAAAAAATATACCGTTGTTTAACTATAAGGACTTACAGCGTTTATTGGGCAAGAGTCTGGGCTGTGGAGCCAGGTGGCCTGCATCAGCGCTCATAGGGGTGTGACCGTGGGCACGTTGTTGAACTTGTTTCTAAGTTTATCCTGTAAAATGAGGGTAATTGTAGTACCTACCTCATTGGGTGATTGAGAGGATTAAATGTGCTTAGAAGACTGTGTGGAACTTAAATATGTGTCGTCTAGTATTGTTATTGTTAATTGACAAATAAACCTCACTGCTTCACAGCTCCTTAGTGACTAGACAAGATGACATTTCCCTTTAGCTGGGCCTTAGATAGGACATCCATTAGTAACAAGTTTCATTTTTATATGTAGATTGCACTTTGTCTTTACTATGAATTACCCAATGCAGAGGTTTCTAGAAACCTACCTACTATTGGTTGAAGGGACACTTGTGAATTCTCTCCAAGGAGCATTGTCAAAAATCTGACTCTTGGAAGAGAAGACTCTTGAGAGTCCCTTGGACTGCAAGAAGATCCACAGTTCATCTTAAAGGACATCGGTCCTTAATATTCATTAGAAGAACTGATGCTGAAGCTGAAACTCCAATACTGTGGCCACCTGATGTGAAGACCTGACTCACTGAAAAAGACTCTGATGCTGGGAAAGATGGAGGGCAGGAGGAGAAGGGGCAGACAGAGGATGAGATGGCTGGGTGGCATCACTGACTCAACGGACATGAGTTTGGGTGGACTCTGAGAGTTGGTGATGGACAGGGAGGCCTGGTGTGCTGTGATTCATGAGGTTGCAAAGAGTCGGACACGACTGAGCCACTGAACTGAACTGGAGACACACTTCCGGCTGGTAGACCACTTTTTTTGCACTGTCTCCTGTGTCTTTTCCTCTTTTTCTAGAGGCTCCACCTTCATGACCTCATCTAAACCTAATTACCTCCAAAGGCCCCACCTCCTAATACCACCACATTGGGGATTTCAACAGATGACTTTGTGGGGGATGCAGACATTCAGCCCAAAGCACTCATGGAGTCATTCATTCAGTCAACGGTTCTTTATTTCATAAAAGTTTTTTACTCTCAGTTCTATTGAGGTATAATTGAAAAAAATTATAAATATTTGAGACTTATGATATTTACATTAAATATTTAAAGGCTAAAGGGACAGGAGAAAAGGAAAGGCAGAGTTCCAAAGAATAGCAAGAGAGATAAGAAAGCTTTCCTCAGAGATCAATGCAAAGTAATAGAGGGAAACAATAGAATGGGAAAGATGAGAGATATCTTCAAGAAAATTAAAGATACCAAGGGAATATTTCATGAAAAGATGTGCACAATAAAAGACAGAAATGGTATGGACCTAACAGAAGCAGAAGATATTAAGAAAATGTGGCAAGAATACACAGAAGAGCTATACACAATCAGTCCTGTTAATCCCCAGATAATCATGATGGTGTAATCACTCACCTAGAGCTAGACATCCTGGAGTCTGAAATCAAGTGGGCCTTAGGATGCATCACTACAAACAAAGCTAGTGGAGCTGATGGAATTCCAGTTAAGCTACTTCAGATCCTAAAAGATGATGCTGTGAAAGTGTGGCACTCAGTATGTCAGCAAATTTAAAAAATTCAGCAGTGGCCACAGGACTGGAAAAGGTCAGTTTTCATTCAAATCCCAAAGAAAGGCAATACCAAAGGGTGTTCAAACTACTGGACAGTTGCAGTCATCTCACATGGTAGTAAAGTATTACTCAAAATTCTCCAAGCCAGGCTTCAGTAGTATGTCAACTGAGAACTTCCAGGTGTTCAAGCTGGATTTATAAAATGCAGAGGAACTAGAGATCAAATTGCCAACATCCATTGGATCATAGAAAAAACAAAGAAAAGGCAACAGAAAAACATCTATTTCTGCTTTACTGACTATGCCAAAGCCCCTTACTGTGTGGATGACAACAAACTGTGGAAAATTCTGAAAGAGATGGCAA
This sequence comes from Madoqua kirkii, assembly GCA_006408675.1. NCBI lineage: Eukaryota > Metazoa > Chordata > Mammalia > Artiodactyla > Bovidae > Madoqua > Madoqua kirkii. The sequence continues at coordinate 3,980 of SJYC01085206.1, forward strand.
TATTAGACCATCTGACCTGCCTACTGTGAAACCTGTATGCAGGTCAAGAAGCAACATTTAGAACTGGACATGGAACAATGGACTGGTTCAAAATTGGGAAGGAGTACATCAAGGCTGTATACTATCACCCTGCTTATTTAACTTATATGCAGAGTACATCATGAGAAATGCTGGGCTGGATGAATCCCACGCTGGAATCAAGACCGACCGCTGAGAGAAATATCAATAACCTCAGACATGCAGATGACACCACCCTTATGGCAGAAAGTGAAGAGGAGCTAAAAAGCCTCCTGATGAAAGTGAAAGTGGAGAGTGAAAAAGTTGGCTTAAAGCTCAGCATTCAGAAAACGAAGATCATGGCATCTGGTCCCATCGCTTCATGGCAAATGGATGGGGGAACAGTGGAAACAATGTCAGGCTTTATTTTGGGGGGCTCCAAAATCACTGCAGATGGTAATTGCAGCCATGAAATTAAAAGACACTTGCTCTTTGGAAGAAAAGTTATGACCAACCTAGACAACATATTAAAAAGCAGAGACATCACTTGCCAACAAAAGTCCATATAGTCAAAGCCATGGTTTTTCCAGTGGTCATGTATGGATGTGAGATTTGGACCATAAAGAAGGCTGAGCACTGAAGAACTGATGCTTTTGAACTGTGGTGTTTGAGAAGACTCTTGAGAGTCCCCTGGACTTGCAAGGAGATCCAACCAGTCCATCCTAAAGCAGATCAGTCCTGAATATTCATTGGAAGGACTGATGCTGAAGTTGGAACTCCCAATACTTTGTCCACCAGATGAAAAGAACTGACTCATTGGAAAAGACCCTGATGCTGGGAAAGATTGAAGGTGGGAGGAGAAGGGGATGACAGAGGATGAGATGGCTGGATGGCATCACCGACTCCATGGACATGAGTTTGAGCAAGCTCAGAGGGTTGGTGATGGACAGGGAGGCCTGGCGTGCTGCAGTCCATGGGGTCACAAAGAGTTGGACATGACTGAGCGACTGATAAAGGTTTACAATATAATTTTTTGGTAAACATGAAGCATTTTTTAAAGGCTGACACAATCAGTCCTGCCCAGAGCTGTCATGAAGTTTATGGGCTAAGAGAAGAAAAAAATGTTTCTTCTTGCTTCACTGAGTGCTTCATGGTTTCCAAAGAGTTTCCACACTCGAGCTCCCATTAGAGCCTCTCCAGAGCCCTGAAATACCACCAGGCACAGATCATTTCACACGTTTCACAGATGAAGGAACTGAGGGGAAGCGGTCCGGCCAAGGTAATCCCAACCTGGGTCTTGCCAGTCCCAGGTCAGTGGCTGCCCTGGTCAAGTCCACAGCTTTAGTCTTGGCTCATTGTAGCCCTAGCTTCCCTGTTGCCTGAACTGCACCTCTCCTTTAAAGCCCAATACAACTCTACCTCCTCCATGAAGCCTTCTCTGGTAACCCTAGTTGATAAAGTTTCTGCTTCTGGAGAAACTCTAATTTGAAGATACACGCCACCAGTGTTCACGGTGGACTGCGTACAGCAGTCAAGACATGGCAGCAACTAAATGTGCATTGACAGATGAACAGATAAAGAAGGATTGATACATATATACGATGGGGTGTCACTCAGTCATTAAGAAGAAAGAAAGAATGGTGTTTGCAGCAACATGGATGGACGTAGAGATTATCACACTAAGTGAAAGACATCTGTGCTCAGTCACTGAGCCGTGGTCAGACTCGTTGTGACCCCGTGACTGTAGCCTGCCAGGGTCCTCTGTCCATGGGGTTCTCCAGGCAAGGATACTGGAGCACGTTGCCATGCCCTCCTCCAAGGGGTCTTCTCAACCCAGGGATCAAACCCAGGTCTTCCACACTGCAGGTGCATTCTTTATCATCTGAGCCACCAGGGGAGCAAGTGAAGGAAGTAAAAAAAAAAATATGTGAAGTTGCTTACATGTGGAATCTAAAAAAACCAAACAGATAAACTTATTTACAGAAGAGAATAGACTCACAGACATAGAGAACTTCTGGTTACTGATGGAGAAAGGGGAGGAGTGTGGGATTAACGCATGCATAGTACTATATCCAAGACGGATGAGCACGGATCTGCCGTATAGCACAGGGAACTATATTCAATACCCCGTAATAACCTACAATGGAAGAGAATACGAAGAAGAATATATAACTAAATCACGGCTGTATACCAGAAACAGACACAACATTGTACACAAACTAACTTCAGTTTAAAACCTAATAATTTCTCCTTCTTCTTATAAACGTAGTACTTTATTTTGTTTCTCTACTGGCATTTAAAAAATATGTAGCCTCCCTTTCTCGACCCCAGTCTCCTTAGTAACAAGATTAATAGTTCACTCTCCTTTGTTGTCTTCCAAAGTAGTCTGTTCTTACAGTAGATGCTCATTAAAGCACTGAAAAATGAATCAAGGCACGGAGGCTGGAGAGATGGAAATTTCACCTGTCTTCAGAATCAATAGCTCTATTCATATGATAATCCATTTAGAACATATTTGAAGATGAGACCTGAGTTGTGTGTTATCTACACAAGCAGGGGTGGGGAGGACTACCATTTATTAAGTGACTGCTGGGTACCCAGGGTTTTTTGCTGTGACATGTTGCTGTCATAACCTAATAGATAAATACCAATAAATACCACTGTTCCTATTCTCAAGGGGAGATACTGAGGCCCAGAACTGTTTAGAAATTTTCCCCAAGTTCAGACACTGATGGTTTGTTAAAGAGGACCAAACTCAATTCCATCTCCCCTCATGTGGTAGCATAAATACAAGAAATCCCCTCCAATTGTACTGTAAGAATAAGAAATTGTCTAGTGTTTGGTTACATAAGAAACTAGTTCAAAATACAGTAAGTCTTGAGATCACCTTTTAGTGACAGTCTGTCACCCTGTCATCCACTTGGTTTAGCATTTGCTGGGTGAATCCAGGCGAGCCAACCAGTCCATCCTAAAGGAGATCAGTCCTGGGTGTTCACTGGAAGGACTGATGTTGAAGCTGAAACTCCAATACTTCGGCCACCTGATGCAAAGAGCTGACTCATTGGAAAAGACCCTGATGCTGGGAAAGATTGAAGGTGGGAGGAGAAGGGGACGATAGGGGATGAGATGGTTGGATGGCATCACCGACTCAATGGACATGGGTTTGGGTAGACTCCGGGAGTTGGTGATGGACAGGGAGGCCTGGTGTGTTGGGGGTCAGTGTGAGGAACTCCGCCCATGGCAAAGGTCATGAGGACAAAGAAGCTTGGCATACGCAAAGGCGTGATCAAGTCTCAGGAAATCCCCTATTCCCGAGCATCTACCTCAAAACCAGGGTACTTTACGGGGAGCTCTCCCCCATAACCATTTCTCTCGGAGAAGGAGTTAACTTTCAGCCTCAGTTAATAAAAATTCCTGGGCGTGACAAGAGTGTTTCAACTTATGAACTCTGAAGTATCTCTAGCCTCCCTGATCAGGTTGTCCGGCCGCATGTGATTGTTTACAGCCTCCCAGCTGTGAGAGGCGTGGGATGCTTTAAAACTTTTCTAAATACAGACTCTTTTGAGAAGTTAGAGGATTATTAGTATAGTATTAGTGGGTTGACTAGGAATTATATTGGTGAAGGGTTTTTTCATTTGTCATGCCAATAATTACTGCTAATTCCCTGCCTTGGGTGTGACAAGGGTGTCTCAGGTCAAACTTCTCTGCTGACAGACTAGCTTGTGTGACAACCTCTCAACCATAAACAGAGAGAGAGATTGGAGTATTCGCATAGGGCTTTTCTCATTTGATTGCCCACAGGCCTTCCTATCCTTAGGTACCTGGGAATATATTAATCAATGTATTTGGAATATAGAAAAGGAAATATAGTAGTTTTTGATGTTAGCAATATTAGATTTTTTGAGTTAATGAATTTTCTCGTTTGTTATAGACTACTGTACTTTGTTATAAATCACTGTGTCCTTGCTATGTAAAAATGTAACCTTATCACTATCTTAAGACTAAATAGATTGTAAGAGGAACATTGGTGAAGGGTTTTCATTTGTTGGGCTGATGTTTGCTGCTAAATCTCCATATTCCCTGCCCTTATAATGAATATAACTAGCATATAGGAGAAATAAGTATTAAACTTTAAGCATATAAGAGAAATAAGTATTAACCTTTAAGACTAATCCTGTTAAACCTTAGGTTAAGTAAATTCCTTTCTTGATTGTAACTCACTACACCCTCACCCTATAGGAATGCAGCTTTATTTGGAGGGTGGTGCCTGAAAAAATCACTGCTGGAAAAATAAGCTTTCTGGTTAACTGACCAGTATCAGAAAGGGCCATAAAATGTCAGCAGACCTTATGGTCAGAAGATGATGTAAAAACTCCTAAGACCTTTGTATAATTTTATATGAAACACCTGATTGTGACAAGGGTCAGATCTGCTGACCCCCACATGACTCTGTGTTCATCCCTATATGTAACAAAAGGTATATAAACAAACCTGAAAAATAAAGAAATCGGATCAGTTCTGGAAAGACCGATTCCCTCATGTCATTCCTTTCTGCTCCCCAATTTTCTGGCTGAATTCCCATCTGGAGTGTGGGTGCCCTCCATGCAGATGGTGCAAATTCCTTGTCCGGAATTTTATTGGTACCCCATGTAAACCAAGTTATTTAGCCCCTTTCTCTCTCTCTTACTATTTTCTGGTCGAATTCCCATCTGGTGCATAGGACCCACCAAGCCTACTAATTCTGCCTGGGCTTCTAAGATAGGACCGGGGGAGGATCTCAGTGCCTCCTTTCCTTCGGGAGAATGGGAAGATGCCTGCGGCCTACGTAGGTGGTGATTGGCACCCTGTGTTAACCAAGTTATTTGGCCTCTTTTTCTCTGCTAAATTCCTAGTCCCTCTCTATCTGTAATTAAATAAGTTTTTTCTAAGACGCCTACTTTGCCCCTACCTTCGAATTACCCTGGATCCACCAGGGCTGGACCCTGGCACTGGTGTGCTACGGTTCATGGGGTTGCAAAGAGTCAGACACGACTAAGTGACTGAACTAAATTGAACTGAGTGAATCCTTTGATGCATTTTCCTAAAAGAGGACAGGGATTTCACGGTTACTATCACTGTTACTATTTTCTTGTTCTTCACATGGTCAATCATCACTAATTGTGAAATGCTACCTGCTGACTTAGCAAACATCTTCAAAAGTGGTATTGTCGCTAATAGAGCCTAACTATTAGAAGAGAGAGTGTGAAAGGCCTACAGTCAATCCTGGAAGGAGGAGGAGGTGGATAAACCCAAGCCTGCCTTCACGAATCAGTTCAGTTCAGTTCAGTCGCTCAGTCGTGTCCTACTCTTTGTGACCCCGTGAACGGTAGTAATCCAGGCCTCCCTGTCCATCACCATCTCCCGGAGTTCACTCAGACTCACGTTCATCGAGTCTGTGATGCCCTCCAGCCATCTCAGCCTCGGTCGTCCCCTTCTCCTCCTGCCCCCAATCCCTCCCAGCGTCAGAGACTTTTCCAATGAGTCAACTCTTCGCATGAGGTGGACAAAGTACTGTAGTTTCAGCTTTAGCATCATTCCTTCCAAAGAAATCCCAGGGCTGATCTCCTTCAGAATGGACTGGTTGGATCTCCTTGCAGTCCAAGGGACTCTCCACAGTCTTCCTCAACACCACACTTCAAAAGCATCAATTCTTCGGTGCTCAGCCTTCTTCACAGTCCAACTCTCACATCCATACATGACCACAGGAAAAACCATAGCCTTGACTAGATGGACCTTAGTTGGCAAAGTAATGTCTCTGCTTTTGAATATGCTATCTAGGTTGGTCATAACTTTTCTCCCAAGGAGTAAGCGTCTTTTAATTTCATGGCTGCAGTCACCATCTGCAGTGATTCTGGAGCCCAAAAAATAAAGTTTGACACTGTTTCCACTGTTTCCCCATCTATTTCCCATGAAGTGATGGGACCAGATGCCATGATCTTCATTTTCTGAATGTTGAGCTTTAAGCCAACTTTTTCACTCTCCTCTTTCACCTTCATCAAAAGGCTCTTTAGTTCCTCTTCACTTTCTGCCATAAAGGTGGTGTCATCTGCATATCTGAGGTTATTGATATTTCTCCTGGCAATCTTGATTCCAGCTTGTGT
>SJYC01085207.1:0-14294 GCA_006408675.1 Madoqua kirkii
CTTGCCATGAAGTGATGGAACCAGATGCCATGATCTTTGTTTTCTGAATGCTGAGCTTTAAGCCAACTTTTTTACTCTCCTCTTTCATCAAGAGGCCCTTTAGCTCTTCTTCACTTTCTGCCATAAGGGTGGTATAATCTGCATTAGAAAAATTTAGAACTTGTAAAAGATAAAAATAGTAAGCGGAGAGTAAGGTACTTCTCATGCATGGCTTTTCTATGAACTCTATCTGAATTTAGCTGCATTCACTGTAGAGAATTTAAAATCTGCATGCACTCATACAGCTGGGAAGCCCCAGTGGCTCAGTGATAAAAAATCCACCTGCAATGCAGGAGACATGGGTTCAATCCCTGGGTCAGGAATATCCCTTGGAGTAGGAAATGGCAACCCACTCTAGTATTCTAGCCTGGAAAATACCATGGATACAGCACTCTGGTGGATTCCAGTACTTGGGGTCGCTAGAGTTAGACATGACTGAGTGACTAGAGACAATAACTCATACGACTAACTCAGTATCAAAAAAAAAAAATATGTAGGCAGAAGAGCCATTTTTCCAAAGGAGACATACAGATGGCTGACAGGCATGTGAAAAGATGCTCAGCACTGCTAACTACCAGGGAAATTCAAGTCAAAACGGAATGAGATCACCTCACATCTGTCAGAAGAGCTCTCATTAACGAGAGAAAAAATAACAAATCCTGATGAGGATGTGGAGAAAAGGGAACACTTCTACACTGTTGGTGGGAATGTAAGTTGGAGCAGTCGCTAAGAAAAACAGTACAGAGCTTTCTCAAAAGACTAAAAATAAAAATATGATTCAGCAGTTCCATTCCTGGGCATATATCCAGAAAGACAAAAGCACAAATTCAAAAAGATACATGCATCCTAATATTCATAGTAGCACTACTTACAATAGCAAAGATGTGGAGAAGCTGCCAGCGTGCCTATCAGCAGATGGAGGGATAAAGAAAATGAGATTTATATACACACACATATATATGCATATATATATCTGGCAAATTAGATATATGGGGTTAAGAGACACTACTTACTATGTATAAAATAGATAAGCAACAAGAATATATTGTAAAGCACAGGGAATTATAGCCATTATCATGTAGTAACTTTTACTGGAGTATAATCTGTAAAAACACTGACTCACTATGCTGGACACCTGAACCCAAAATGGTCTGATAAATCAACTATGCTTTAATTTTTTAAATAGTTACATAAATAAAATAAAATCTCCATATGCAAGTTACCATTGTCATTCTCTCTTGCATAAGCCAGGACCTTATCCACATAACTGTTGTGTTGCCCCTCACAGGGTACCTTGCGCGAGTGGGTACCAAGGAGAGGTGGGCTGGAGGGTCTTGTGGATGACTGCGGTGTCACTCTGGGTGATCTGGAAATGCCCTGGCTGGGCTAGCAGCTCCTCTTGCCCAGCCTCAGACTCTCCCTGGCCTTCAGCAGCACAGATTTACAACCCTTCCGAGTAAACGGCACTTAAGCTCCAGAGCCAGGACCTTATCCACATAACTGTTGTGTTGCCCCTCACAGGGTACCTTGCGCGAGTGGGTACCAAGGAGAGGTGGGCTGGAGGGTCTTGTGGATGACTGCGGTGTCACTCTGGGTGATCTGGAAATGCCCTGGCTGGGCTAGCAGCTCCTCTTGCCCAGCCTCAGACTCTCCCTGGCCTTCAGCAGCACAGATTTACAACCCTTCCGAGTAAACGGCACTTAAGCTCCATCTGCCTTCCTTCCAACACTTGTGAGTGCCTTTTTAGAGAAATCTATAGGGAAAAAAGAACAGCAGGAAAAGAAAGAAAGAGGGAAGGAAGGAAAGGGAAGGAAGAAGGGAAAGGAAGGAAGAGGAGAGGAAGGAAAGGAGAGAGAAGGAAGAGACAGAAGGGCAGAGAAAAGAAGAAGGAAAGTCTTGTGTGTTTTTACAGCTGGGCCTGTTTTCTGTAGACAGAACATGCTCAGTCTTCATTGCAGGGACTGCCATGTGCAACATATATTGTCAGATTTCTTTTTCTAGTCAACAAATGGAATGCAGTATGTTGGTATTTTCACTGTCTCTCTCATTTATATAAACAGCAGATACTATAGATGTGTGTGATCTGCCCGTCATCTCCAGTTCAGTTCAGTTCAGTCACTCAGTCGTATCTGACTCTTTGCGACCCCATGGACTGCAGCACTCCAGGCCTCCCTGTCCATCACCAGCTCCCGGAGCCTGCTCAAAATCATGTCCATCAAGTCAGTGATGCCATCCAACCATCTCATCCTCTGTCGTCCCCTTCTCTTCCCGCCTTCAATCTTTCCCAGCACCAGGGTCTTTTCCAAGGAGTCAGCTCTTTGCATCACGTGGCCAAAGTATTGGAGTTTCAGCTTCAGCATCAGTCCTTCCAATGAATATTCAGGACTGATTTCCTTTAAGATGAAATGGTTGGATCTTCTTGCAGTCCAAGGGACTCTCAAGAGTCTTCTCCAACACCGCAGTTCAAAAGCATCAATTCTTTAGCGCTCAGTTTTCTTTATAGTCTAGCTCTCATATCCATACATTTATAAGACAAAGGAAGGCAGCTGATTTCCATGGTATGACCTAAGACCCAGGTTTCCCTCCATAGCTAATTTTAGGCAACTGTCATGAGAAATACCTATCTTTGGAACAGATAGATTTTGCAGAAATATTTGGGTTGAAGACAGATCGGCCCTCCAGTGGCTCTGTCACTTGCCTTGAAATAAGAAGTCATGTATGGCAAGTGGTTCCAGATACTTTAAAAGATGTAGTCCCAAAACCACAGCTCCATCATCCATTATTATTTAGAATTTGACTTCTAATGATGATAATCTTCAGTTACCATGTTATTTCCCTACACTGGGAAGCCCTCTATCTGGTACTGCCAAATTTCACAAGAACCCCCAAGGTCGATCCCTGAGGTTGAGAGAATGAATTGACTTGAGGAATTCCTGAATTCTCCAGGAAGCCTAGATGGTTCCAGATCTAGTACTTGCCATGAAGCTCCTACTGATGTCTCTCCTAGGAGCTGGCTTTTATAGGACTGGAATCTCCCTTCCTCTTTTAGGTGATTCCGATGCTTCCTCTAGAGGATTGTGCTTTGTGCTCAGTTGATCAGTCACGTCCACCTTTTTAAGACTCCATGGACTGTAGCTCGCCAGGCTTTTCTGTTCATGGGATTTTTCAGGCAAGAATGCTGGAGTGGGTTGCCATTTTCCCCTCCAGAGGACTGTGTATATCCTTCCTCTATAATCCCTGCTGCTAACATGAAACACTGGGAGCAGCAGATCATGAGTGTTATTAATAGAAAAATAAGATGGTAGCTTTTTTAGCATTTTACTCAAAAACCACTAAAGACTCGAGTGCAGAAGGTTATAAGATGTGCTGATAGCAGTAGTTTAAAAATGAGTATGTCCATATTATAACATAGCATATCTTATATATTAGTTTTTGTTCTACCAAACAATTGCTTTGTACTTTTTCTAGTCAGGTGCTAGGGTCTCTATGTTCAAGACAGAAATAGAAATGCTCACAACATAACCCAGGGAGGATATCTGAGTCAAGAGTTCAAAAGCCAGATGACAGACTAAACTTAACCATACTTACACCATATTTGTAAATGCACCAATCACCAAGGCAAGCCTTCATGGCATCAAAGAGCAGAATCCTGCCATTTCCTACTTTGCTGCTTAATATAAACCTCTAACCAATCGTAGTCTGGTCTCTTTTCATCCCTGTCTGTCTCCTGCCAGCCTCATCATGTGCCCAGAGGAAATCACCTCATGTGGTTCCATGGAATGCCACCCCAGGACCATCACGGCCAAAGATGCAGCCAGCTCCCGCAACCCAGACCCAGAGAATGGCCCTGCAGAGTCCATGGAGAGAGAACTCAGCAGAATTACAAAGGAGGTCCTCATGGAGGCCTTGGTCTCTGGAGCTAGACCAGAGAATAGGACTCAACAGCTTTTCCCTTCTCCATGCAAATCTTCTCATAGGTCTCCACATCTAGGGACTGCAGAACCATCCATAGCAAGTCTTAATTACAAGGAGGCCTAGCCTTGACCTCCTATGGGAGAGACATCACGTTAGCCTGAGTATAAAGTTCCATCCCTTTAAGACAGCAGTGGAGCCCAGAGACTAAAGTGCAAAGAGAACAACAGGTCCAAAGATGAGCACATCAACACTTGCACCTAAAAATAGCTCTATTTTTAAGGAGAGCTGTTTCAAATGACTCTTTAAAAAAAAAAAAAAATAAGCTCACATCACCAAACTTTACACATTCCTATCTCTTAGGAAGAAATTTCTACATGCAAACATTCACTAAATAAAACATTCTGACCCCTTAGTTTATGCCTCAAACAAATTCCTTGACTCCACACAATCACAAATTCGCTAACCATGCAGCTGTGGTTAGTCATATGGTTCCTTCGTTAAGTAACTGTGGTTTTGTTCTGATCCTTTAAAGAAAAATACGTTTTTAGCATATCTTCCATTTTTAAAATACATTTTCTCATTCTTGCCATTCAAGTCATTTGAAATGCTTCCCTAAAGATCTCTATCAATAGCGCTGGAAAAAAAATGAATGCTTGGGAACTGAAATGAACCTTGATGGAACAGACTTCTGTCTCTAAAGATTCTATGAATCTGGGCTTCATTTAAAAAAATTTAACCCCAGATCTACCAGTGGAGCACAGTAGAGATGGGTTGGATAGGATAGCATCGCCAATTCAATGGATATGAACTTGGGCAAACTCCAGGAGGACGTGAGGGACAGGGAAGCCTGGTGTGCTGCAGCCCATGGGGTCACAAAGAGTAGGACATGACTTACTGGCTGAACAACAGCAACAACTGTCAGTGGAGCACAGATAGGTGTTGAATAATCCCAGATCCCAAGCTGTCTATAAGAACTCAGGTCTTTTTATCTTCCTCAGCAGCTGCATCTGTAAGTTTACCATATTATCTGTGATTATTTGTGACATTTTTATTTATCCTTCTAAGGATCGCTAGCTTTTATAGCAGGCAAACTCAAATACCTCTCAAGTAAACTACTTTTCTGCACTGCACAGTCATGTGAAGAAATTCTTGGTTTGTTTATATTCTGATTTTCCAAAATTTAGATTTGTAAATAAATGTACTTGCTGCCTTTAGAATAGTATAAATATTTTGCTTGCAAAACTCAGCATAAACTTTCATCCATCCTTTGGAGGCCTCGGTTCACTTCTCTGTCTCTGAGGATGTAGCTATGGGAGTGTTAATCAGCTCTTGACGTTGAATTACTGTTTGAATGCCACGCACCACCTTTGGACTTGTTCCTCACAAAGCTGGAACCAGAGTCTTTAAAACCATGCACAAATATAGATTAGTGGCCGTGAAAGACTTTTCAACAGCATCAATAAAATCGCAGCAGCAGGCACAGGGAGCCAATGGTCAGAGTCCCAGGGGGCCTTCCACACAGGATGCGCGTCTTGTTACAGAATTCCTCAATGCCTTTTTGCTGTCTCCCTAATGACCAGTTAAATGGGCTCCCTCGAGGATACTTGAGTCAGCGCCAGCCTGAAACTGCTGAGGAAACATCCTCTTTTACTGGAAATGATTTCCATCAGACTGCCATGTGCCATATTTAGACTCAGGGCTTAGTAACACCCAGCCGAAGGGGCTAAGTTTGCAGGGCAGGAGGCCCTGCACTGTGAGAAAAGAACTTGCTTTTGTCTGGCCCAAGTGACCGCAGGGCAGTGAGCTGGGGAGTCTGTGGTGGGCTAAGGGACAGAACCGCTTCTTTCTCTCTGGAGAGACAAGCTCCCTTCTGCAAATGCGGCTGCTTCCTCTCATCGATTCAGAGACATGAATGGGGAGGTGGTGATTCAAGGCTACAAACATCTGCCCACCAGGGAGGCAGAGCAACCAGCGATTCTGCTCACCTGAGCTCAGCAGCTAAATGTCCGGCAAATGTCTCATCTCCCCCACTGAAACTTGAATCACAGAAAAAGAATATTGAAATGTCTTGAGCTGTAGAACAAATTTGTTAAAAAGCTGAGTCACAAAATTATAGAATGTTAACATTTTTACTTATATACACACACATATACTGCTCATGGGGTTCCTGCAGCAAGAAGGCTAGAGTGGTTTGCCATTCTCTCCTCCAGCGGAGCGTGTTTTTTCAGAACTCTCCACTGTGACCCGTCCATTTTGGGTGGCCCTGCATGGCATGGCTTACAGCTGGACATGAATTTGAGCAAACTCTGGGACATCGTGAAGGACAAGGAAGCCTGGTATACTGCAGTCCATGGGTTTCAAAGAGTTGGACATGACGTAGAGACTGAACAGCAACATACATACAACTTGATATCACTGTATAAGCATAATTATGTGCCATCTTTTCCCGCAGCCCAATTCTATCCTTGGCTTCTCTCTTCTCCCTCTTCTCCCTATTCCTTCCCATCCCATCATCCTAGATTAATTTATATTAACAACATATCTTGCATCATTTCAGTTTCTTCCTTATGCTTATATACAGACACATATGCATATAGATAGATCATTTCTGTCACAGTTTGATATATACAAAAAAAGAAGACTCTACTGCAAACACTTCGGCATTTTGCTTTTCTCTCAATAAAAAATCTGGAAAATTCTTCCACGTCAATCCCTATCATTCTGATTCAGTCTCCAACAGGGTGTAGTATTCCAGTATATGAAGGTTTCTCATTGTTTCAGTTTTTCCTGTTTGAATGGGCAACACTTCATGAAACCTTCTGCTCTTGTGTTTATGTACGTTTCCACTGGAAATCACAGCAAAGAATCCTCACTCAAGTTCTAAATATATATTTTCTTTAACAAAGAACAAGAAAAGTTCTCCCTTGTGCCCTAACACAAGCTTATCTTCTATTCAGTGCAGATGGCAATACTATTTCAAAGTTAGGTTTTGTCATTATTCAGATGTCATAAGGGAACAAATCAGGAGACGACTGCTATGGAAAAGATAGTTTGTTACTCCAAGTTCCTAAGAGGAGAGAGCCTGCCGTGCCATGTAGGGCCACCCTGGGAAGCACTAGGTTGGTCTGGAGAAAGAATATGTGAAATATACAAAGAACTCATATAACTCAACATCAAAAATATATATTTTTAATAAGCAAAGAATCTAAATAGACATTTTCCCAAAGAAGACATACAGATTGTGAACAGACACATGGAGAGATGCTCATGAAAAAAAAAATCATGAATTATCAGGGAAAGGCAAATCAAAACTACAATGAGCTATAAGAACAGCTATCATTAAAGAGACAAGTAACAAATGTAGTCAGACACGTGGAGAGAAGGGAAAGCTTGTACCTCATTGGTGGGAATGTAAATTGGTGTAGCCAAAACAGAAAATGGTATGGAGATTCCACAAAAAAAGTAAAAAATAAAACTATTATATGATCCAGCACACCGCTCCTGGTATTTATCCAAGGAAAACAAAAGGACAGACAAGGGCACCTCATGACCTTAGAACCTCTGCTCTAGTCACTGTTTAGGTCCCAGGAACGTGCTTCGCCACCTCTTATCTTTTTGTACAATAACCACGTCCAAATGCAGTGAAGAAGCGTGGGTCTATTGTTGGCAAAATATAGGGCACCTGGTTACATTTGAATTTCAGGTAAGCAACAAATATTTGTTAGTGTTAAGACTCCCCAGTACTCTGTGATTTATGTTAACCTTATGTTGGAGACGGATACAGCTTTGGAGACACCCCCGGAGAATGAATAAATCAAAGAACTTATTCATCAGTGAAGACAGAGCTGTTGAAGACAGAGGCACTGATCTGGTCTTTAAGGCAGTTCTTCTGCCACCACAGGGAACAGCGTCATGTACACACTTCTTGCCAAATCTTAGCAAGACAACACTGTTCTTCTCTCATTTATTATTTCCTTCGTAAATATCTATTGTGTGCACACCAGGGGCCAAGGACTGCCTCCAGGCGCAAGAGAGGTGAGAAAGAAGAGGACAGAACACTATAAAAATTAATAAGAAAGGAGCTTCTCACTGGTTGCCTATAGTCCCTCAGGAGAGATGAGGCATATTCCCTAACAGCCAGGGCATGAGCCAAAGATGCTACCTGTGGAGGGCAAGAGGCACTTAAAAAAGAATCAGCCTAGGGCTTCCCTGCTGGCTCCATGGTAAAGAATTCACCTGCCAATGCAGGAGACATAGGCTCGATTCCTGGTCCAGGAAGATCCCACATGCTGTGGAGCAACCAAGCCCCTGAACCACAACTACCCTAGAGCCCGCCCTCCACAGCAAGAGAAGTCATTGTTATGAGAAGCTGGTGCACCATAACTAGGGACTAGCCCTCTCTCGGTTTAAGTAGAGAAAGCTTGCACACAGCAACAAAGACTCAGCACAGCCAAAACCAAATGAATACATAAAATTATACTACAAAGCAGCCTTTAAATCACCTTAGATGCAGGTGGGTTTAATAGTCAAGAAGAAAACAAAGGAGGTTGAATGTCCCATGTGAAGACGTGCTAGGAAACAGGGACAGGAGGCAAATTTCATGTATCTTAAAGGTAAAACATAGAGATAAATCCTAATGGAAGTCACTATTTTTTTTTCTCTTGAGTAATAGGAAAGTTGGTCACTTTCCTTTGCAGAGATTGGCCATAATTGTCCCGTAAAGAAACTCACAGATACCGGCCAAGGAGCAGGTTAGTCCCTTTCATGGAGAGTTCAGGCAGCAATACTTTTCTGCACGAGACCTACTCCTCAACCCTTCCAGTTCAGAATACACTGCAGAGTTCACCGTGCCGCAGATGGAATACTGTGATTCTGGCTATTAAGCTGGAAATGCAAACCACTTTTTTGTGGTTCAAATAATCTCCAGGAGATAGTTTCCTGGAAATCTGAAGTCCTATTTCTCATATCACCTCACTCTAAATTGATGATATCTGTGACCTTTTCATCTAATTACACTAGTAGTTTGTACCTATTTTTATTAAATGGTTCCATTTCATACCCATTATGTGATAGCTGCTTTCTGTTAATAATCTAATGAGCACACTCCAAGATTTCTCTTTCCTTTCACAATTAGGTCAACATGCTTAAATACATGAGTTTCTCATGTTATTTAAGATTTTCACAGAAATCTTTGACAAACGATTTTCACTAACACTTACGTAGAAAACACAGACAACCAAAACTCCACCAAAATCATGTGTACCCCCACTTAGAGAAGTACCTAGATTGGGGCACAAGAAAAGGAAACAGTGGAGAGGAATGAAAAGCAGGAGGTAAAGAAACAGCATTGCAGATAAGTCATGGGAATGCATAAAACAAGCAAAAAAATGGGGGGAAGGTGGGAAGAGCCCGAAGAATTCCACATCATGTCCTCAGCCTTTCCAACATGCACTGTGTAGGCACCAGGGTCAGCATGGATCATACCTCTACCAACTTTTGAGTCAGAAAAGTTCACAATGTAAAGCAATGTCCCCCTAATATGTTGCAAAAATCCTACTGGGTCCTAGTTAAAGGCAGAAATTAAATAAATGGAAAGATATTTATGAGATCACAATTAGGAAGACCTGTACTTCCTTACACTGGAGTCTTATCAGTAAATCATCTATTATAGTGACTAACATACTAACATTGCATGGATTTCCATTTGCCTTATTCCACAGTATATGCTATATTTGAGTTCTAAACCACTATTTTTATTTATTTCCTCCTGTCCAATATTTGGCATGCATTCCATCCATTGGGAACATTTGCTGTATTTGCAATAATTATTCATAAGTTATAAAATGTAATTATATAGCAGCATGTAGCCATTATGTATGATTAGACATTACTAAATTCAAAGCAGGGAATCCACTAGAAAAGTTAACTCACTGCATTACCTAGTATCACGAAAGGAGCCTGATTTTAGCAAATCCTTTTTCACTGAGGGCAGTAAGCCAGTAATGATATGCCTAAAACCATATTAATAGCAATTGCATTGCTAATTTCATTAGCATTTGCATTATCGCTATGTATTAATTACTGCAGTCAGGCCACCAAAGACTAATATCTAAATCTGACAGCACCAATTCCCCAGATGCATTTTGTGGTCGCTGAATGATTATCATTCAACAATTGCTGCTTTTGACAATTACAAAGCAACTCAAGCTCCCCAGCCTTGACAGGGCCAATTGCACAGAGATCATTGAAACTAAACCAAAAATTCCTTCAGAGACTTTAAGAGAAAACTCTACATGAAAGGATGAAGGGATGGATGAAAAATACCAAGCACATACTGTTACAGAGATCCACCTTGACTCCAGGTGGTTTGTTCAAATGCAAATTCCTTCAAGTGGAATAACATTTTCAGGGACTTCTCTGATGATTCATGCTTGATGAAAAAAAAAGTCAATAGTCAGCTAAATGTAGGAAACACTGGTTTAAACAGAAACATGAGTCCTACTGCAGACCTTCTCAGAGCTTTTAATATGTTATTATGTCTTGTGACTCTGTGAAAGGAGGATAGAGTTGGCAGAGTTTCTTAAAATGTATTTGACCATCTAATCTTTCTTCTCATTGCCAATTTCCTAGAGTTATCAATCCAAGGAACATACTTTTCAAAGAACTGAATTAGCAGAATATAACTTTAGCCAAGACAGTAAGCATTCTATAAAACTACACATCAAAATATTAATCAAAAATTACATTATATACAAGAGAAATTCACTGACATTAGAGGTTCATAATTTCCAAATAAATGTCTAGTCTAGATTGTGAGCAGAATCTAATGCCACTGCCATTATCTCTGAAAAGTATTCTCCTGAATACTTCTGTTCCTCAGCCCTGATTCTACTGAGCTAGGAATCTATGCATCGTCTTTGCTCCAGTGCGCAGTGTCTCCTTCCAGCTCGAATTAACCCAAATATGGAATGCCAGTCCTCTCCTAGATTTCCAGGAAAACCGAACAAATAAACAAACAAACCAAAGAAACCTTTCACACAGTCTGTTTGTTTTTCATAGGCTTTGCTAAATCCTGGGGAGGAATTTCAAGCTTACACTGCAGCAATGTAGTTGCAAACAATTCAACACTGAGCACTAGACACACCTTTGCTTTCTTTTCTCAAAGCTTTATTGAGATGTAACTTACATAGCATAAAATTAAGCTGTTTGACATAACAGAAGCAGAAGATATTAAGAAGAGGTGGCGAGAATACACAGAACTATACAAAAAAGATCTTCATGACCCAGATAACCATGATGATGTGATCACTCACCTAGAGCTAGACATCCTGGAATGTGAAGTCAAGCAGGTGTTAGGAAGCATCACTACAAACAAAGCTAGTGGAGGTGATGGAATTCCAGTTGAGCTATTTCACATCCTAAAAGATGATGTTGTGAAAGTGCTGCACTATATTTGCCAGCAATTTTGGAAAACACTGGTGACAGGACTGGAAAAGGTCAGTTTTCATTCCAATCCCAAAGAAAAGCAATGCCAAAAAATTATTAAAGAATTGCATAATTGCACTCATCTCACGTGTTAGCAAAATAATGCTCAAAATTCTCCAAGCCAGGCTTCAATAGTATGTGAACCAAGAACAACCAACCAAGATGTTCAAGTTGGATTTAGAAAAGGCAGAGGAAGATATCAAATTCCCAACACCTGTTTAATCATCAAAAAAGCAAATGAATTCAAGGAAAACATCTACTTCTGCTTTATTGACTATGCCAAAGTCTTAACTGTGTGGATCACAACAAAGTGCAGAAAATTCTTCAAGAGATGGGCATACCAGACCATTTGACCTGCCTCCTGAGAAATCTGCATGCAAGGCAAGGAGCAACAGTTAGAAATGGACGAAACAACAGACTGGATCCATATTAGGGAAGAAGTACCTCAAGGCTGTATATTGTCACCCTGCTTATTTAACTTATATGAAGAGTACATCATGTGAAATGCTGGACTGGATGAAGCACAAGCTGGAATCAAGACTGTGAGGAGAAATATCAGTAACCTCAGATATGCAGACAACACCACCCTTATGGCAGACAGTGAAGAACTAAAGAGCCTCTTGATGAAAGTGAAAGAGGAGAGTGAAAAAGCTGGCTTAAGCTCAACATTCAGAAAACGAAGATCATGGCATCCGGTCCCATCACTTCATGGCAAATAGATGGGGAAACAATGGAAATGGTGACAGATTTTATTTTTTCGGCTCTAAAATCATTGCAGATGGTGACTGCAGCCATGAAATTAAAAGATGTCTGCTCCTTGGAAGAAAAGCTATGATCAACCTAGACAGCATATTAAAAAGCAGGGACATTACTTTGCCAACAAAGGTCCATCTAGTCAAAGCTTTGGTCTTTCTAGTAGTCATGTATGGATGTGAGAGTTGAACTATAAAGAGAGCTGAGCACCAAAGAACTGATGCTTTTGAACTGTGGTGTTGGAGAAGATTCTTGAGAGTCCCCTGGACAGCAAGGAGATCCAACTAGTCCATCCTAAAGGAAATCAGTCATGAGTATTCATTGGAAGAACTGAAGTTGAAGCTGAAACTCCAATACTTTGGCCACCTGATGCAAAGAACTGACTCATTTGAAAAGACCCTGATGCAGGCAATGATTGAAGGCAGCAGGAGAAGGGGACGACAGAGGATGAGATGGTTGGATGGCATTACTGACTCAATGGACATGAGTTTGAGCAAGCCCTCGAGTTGGTGATAAACACACTAGGGAGGCCTGGCATGCTGCAGTCCATGGGATCACAAAGAATCAGACACGACTGGACTGAACTGAATTTATACACCACAAAATTCACCTGTTTGAAGTATGATTGATTGGTTTTTAATAGATTACAATGTTGAGACACACCTCTGCTTAACCTCCTCAATTAGTTCACCAAGGGTAATCATTCCACTCCTCTTACCTTCTCTTTATCTCTCAAACTGTCAATGTCTTTTTCTTAAACATTTTGTTTTATATTAGAGTATAGCCAATTAACAATCTTGTCATAGTTTCAGGTGGACAGCAAAGGGACTTAGTCACACATATACATGTATTCATTCTTCTGCAGATCTTTGGTATTCTTGCCTGCAGCCAATCCCTTTTAATTCCATCTCTTAAATCCAGATAACACAGTAGGGTAACTTTGTAAGTAAAAATAAAGCACCACTATTTGTAATAGCCAAGACATAGAAGCAACCTGTGTCCATCAACAGAGGAATGGATAAAGATGTGGCATTACAATGGAATATCACTCAGCCATAAAAAAGAATGCAATAATGTCATTTGCAGCAACATGGATGGATTTAGAGATTATCATTCTAAGTGAATTAAGCCAGAAAGACAAAGACAAACATCATATGACATCATTTATTTGTGGAATCAAAAAAATAGATACAAATTAACTTATTTTAAAAACATAAACAGACTTGCAAATACAGAAAACAAACTTGTGTTTACCTAAGGGGAAGGGATAAATTAGGAGTTTGAGAATAGCAGATACAAATTACTACATATAAAATATATAAATAACAAGGATCTACTGTATAGCACTGGGGCTTCCCTGGTGGCTCAGAGGGTAAAGTGTCTGCCCGAAATACTGGAGACGTGGGTTCAATCTCTGGGTCGGGAAGATCCCCTGGAGAAGGAAATGGCAACTCACTCCAGTATTCGTGCCTGGAGAATCCCATGGACAGATGAGCCTGATAGGCTACAGACCATTGGGTGGCAAAGAGTCGGACATGACTGAGCGACTTCACTTCACTGTATAGCACAGGGAACTATACTCAATATCTTGTAATGACCTCTAATGGAAAAGAAACTGAAATATCAGTTCAGTTCAGTCACTCAGTCATGTCCAGCTCTTTGTGACCCCATGAACTGCAGCAGGCCAGGCCTCCCTGTCCATCACCAACTCCCAGAGTTAACACAAACTCACATCTATTGAGTCAGTGATGCCATCCAACCATCTCATCCTCTGTCGTCCCCTTCTCCTCCCACCTTCAATCTTTCCCAGCATCAGGGTCTTTTCAAAAGAGTCAGCTCTTCACATCAGGTGGCCAAAATATTGGAGCTTCGGCTTCAATATCAGTTCCTCCAATGAACACCCAGGACTGATTTCCTTTAGGATGGACTGGTTGGATCTCCTTGCAGTCCAAGGGACTCAAGAGTCTTCTCCAACATCACAGTTCAAAAGCATCAATTCTTTGGTGCTCAGCTTTCTTTATTGTCCAACTTGCACATCCATACATGACTACTGGAAAATCCATAGCCTTGACTAGACAGACCTTTGTTGACAAAGTAATGTC
>SJYC01085210.1:0-12607 GCA_006408675.1 Madoqua kirkii
ATTTGCAGTTAAAAAAAATTGCCAGCAACTAACTGGTGGTTACTTCCATGTACCTACTACAACACGGAATTAAGCAGTTTATTTTAGAAGGAAACAGAAAATGATTGACGGGGTGGGACCAGAAATGGGCGGATCCTTGAAGTGGACCAATAGCAATTATCCATGTCCTGCGTGGCTACGACTGGGGAATGACAGGAAGACATTAGTGAAGAGTTTAAAATAGTGAACACTCACAATCTACCTTAATTCACAGAGTCCTCTGCCCAACATAGAGTATCGGGAACATGGGCAAGGGATAGCCGTTCCCTAGGTACATACAGATAGTACCCACACTCAACTTCAATAATTTGCCGACATCCCAGCAGCCAGAGACCAACAGACTTGTCTGGGTATTTTCTAGTTTCCCCTGCGAAGCCCAAGGAGTAAAAGGGCTCCAATAGGGTGATGGAATGGGTAGCAGCTATTAAGTAGCTGGAAAATGGGTAATACGGGAAGCAGATTTCCATTTTCTGAAGTCAGCTGAGCCTCTGAAACCTGGCTTCCGAAGAACGGAGGTGGTTACCTTGACAACGCTGTGATGGCCATCCTCCCACGTCTCTGCCAGCGTGTATCTTTCAACGTGCTCTGTCATCGCCTCAACCTGCCGCCGCTGTCACCCTCCTCCTCTCCCGGGTCTCACATGATTATAAATATTGCAGTTCTTGCATGCTCGTCCACCAGCTTCAGAACGCCTCTCCTTGTTTCCTCACCTCCCCGCACCTCCCATCACTTTGTTTTTGACCTAACACTACCTGTGGTTTTCCCGTAGCGTCCACCATCCATTTAGGTACTCCAAAGGGTTGGATTATTGTCTTAAATGCCTTCTTGAAATCAAGACCCAATTCCTTTCTGAGGTCAAAGCTCAGCTTTTCTCTTGCCCACAGTCACCTGCAGTTCAGCAATCTTCTGTCATCCATAAAACATTCTGCGTGTACTAAAGTGTACCTCAAGGTAATAACCCTGCGCTTCTCCCAAGCCAAGGAGATGCTCTGTAAGGATTTACCTTCAACTCATCTGGTCTTATCTTAGCCTTCACTGGATGCCAAGTATATGCACTTCTTGAGTTTTCATTTTCTGAAAATCTAGATGAACAATGTCAGTATCATCAGCTACCTAATTCTCCCTTAAGAAAAACCGTTTAATAAAAATTGAGGACCTTCTAGGGATGACAAGTGAGGAAGTATCTGGGTACTTTCAAAGGATTAATTCCAGGAAACCTGAGACACACTATACATTCTTATGAATGCCAGTGTGGACATTTACATTCCAGTCCCTGCCTGGTTGTGGACACGGATGTCTCACACTGATATTGGGCAGAGAAAATCAGACTGGAAAGTATTTTTGCCCACTTAAGCTAGTTTGTATTTTAAACTGATCTGGATCCAATACATAAAAATCCGATGACCTGCCAACAGAGATGATGTTGCGGTAGTTTGTGGAGCAGGCGGGGAGTCAGGATAACTCTTTCCATACAACATACGTTTTTCCCAAGATTTGAGGACCCCAGCCTGCTTCTCTCAAACATATAACCTGTGAAACATCCAAGGAGATTTGAATGGTCCACCTTCAATCAATAAACTTTTTGAAAGTCAAGAAAATTTTGATAAGAAATCAATTTTTAGTCATGATGTTTCATTTTTTAACATGCTGTTGTGAATCCTCTTCATGTCTTTATTCCAATCACATCCCTATCCACATCCAGTGACTATATCTCTTTACTTTTCCTAAGTAATGAAACAGGGTTGGTCCCTTTGCGTACCTGGCAGCTGAAAGATACCTGGGATCTGATGAGCATCCATCAGGAGCATTAAATATTAACCTCACTCTCACTTATGACTCATGGGCCATAGGCTTGTGAACTAAACCAACTGTTGATCCATAAATGGTGTCCTCATCCTGAAGATTCTGCAGTGAGGGCAAGCACAAGAAACCAGCAGGATAATCACCTTCCAATATTTACAAGTCTGTAATATAAAACACATATTTTTTTAATTTTAATTTTTACTTTATTTTGCTTTACAATACTGTATTGGTTTTGCCATACATTACATGAATCCGCCACAGGTGTACATGAGTTCCCAATCCTGAACCTCTCTCCCACCTCCCACCCCAAATCATCTCTCTGGATCTTCCACGTGTACCAGCCCCAAACATCCTGTATCGTGTATCGAACATAGACTGGCAATTTGTTTCTTACATGATAGTATACATGTTTCAATGTTTTATGTCTTTGTCAACATGTCTAATATGTATACTCAGTAGAAGTTCCATTTTTATGAGCTTAACATGCTTCAACTCATGGGCTTTTTATTGATATCTAGAATATAGGTATTATATATTTCCAGATATAACATTATCCAGCCTCTTCAGCTGTTACTACTAACCATTTCAGAAATACTCAGGCAAAAGGGTGGAACAGATTCCTCTAGAATGAAACCAAAAAAAAATTAATAAAAGCAATCATAAGACAAAAATGATACATTGTCAGAGCTTCATCTGAGGAGCTTATATGAAGAATAAGCCATTTATTAAAGAGTATAATAATACTCATTATTTTTGCATTCAATCATTCCCCTCTCCAACTCATTGTTTATTTTTTCCTTCAATATTTTATTTCTATATGATGCCCTTTGACCCCTCAGTAGATTTCATTGGGAAGGCATGCTTTTTGATAAAACAAGGTCAATAAACGTATCATTTTCAACTGTGCTATCCTTTTCACAGATCCTAGTTGAAGTGAAATCAATTATGAGAACAAATAGCACTGTTTTATTACTAATGAATGAATTTAGCGTTGTTTCCCATATTCCCACCACTTAAAATGGAAGAAACAGAGTAATGTGGTCCAGAGAAAGCTCAAATAGTCCAGGCTAATGGTGGAAATACTCAAGCATCATCCGTATACAGCTAATATAAACCAAAGTGGTTTATTACCACTGTTTGGTGATTTATGACTCACATTATGACTTTATTTTGAAATGGTGGCATGAAATATTAATGTGTGGTGAAAGAACACGCAGCAAGGAGGAGGGATCGTGTTTTATCAGATGGAAGGCTGTTCGCTGATTTATTCCTTGTAATACCCTGAACTCAAGTCTTAGCATCCTCTTTGCTCTCTTATTGTAATCAGTCCCTCACATTCAAACTTTTCAAGGTGAGGTAGCCCCACTTTTGTTCTTAGATTAGAGGTTGTGTACTGTTAATTTTTAAAAGGATGGAGTAGTTTATAACAAACATGAATAATTTATAGCAAATGTTCTCAGCATTGATTAGTGTTCTTCTGAAATAGACTATCTTCTTGATATGCATCACTCTTTTAATGCCTTATGAAAAGTCAGAAGACCTGTTACTGCACTGCTTAATGGACAAATCAACTTTAATTTTAGTCATATATAATATGAAAGATAAGTACCTATGTTTTTCCCTGTTTGGGATTTGCCAGGCATTAACACTGAATTAGCTCAAAGCAGTCCACAGAGGAGTTAACAAGGGGACACAATTGCTTTCCCTTGGAATTTGCATCAGATCTGGCCTCTACAAATTTGGGGGCTGATGGTTTCTGAAATCTTTCACTTTGCTGCATTGTAGGTCATTCTGCATGTCACTTTGCAAAGCTCCAACCTGGGGACTTAAATAACAGACTCCACAACATCTTTACTGCACTGTAAATTTATTTATTATGGTTTCATTTTAATCTGATCAACTGTATCTGATGCATAAAAAACAGTATCTTTTTGAATCATCATGAAAGTTAATTTGGTTTGATTTTTCCCACATTGAATTCACCAACTATGATTTTATCCTGCTGTTATATAATACATATTTAAATGTCAATTGATGCAAGTAAAGGAGGAGAAGGGGCGGACAGAGGATGAGATGCTTGGATGGCGTCTCCAACTCAATGACATGATTTTGAGCAAACTCCGGGAAATAATGAAGGACAGGGAAGTCTGGTAAGCTGCAGTTCATGGCATCAAAAGAGTTGGACACAACTTAGTGAACGAACAACAAAGGAGATAACATAAAATGATAATAGCTAACACTGTTCTTTTTATGCAAATGACTGTCCAAGAATTTTATATATAATAACTGACTTTATTATCTCAGTAACCTGTAAAATTATAAAACTGGGGCTTCCCAGGTTGCTCAGTGGTAAAGAATCCACCTACCAGTGCTGGAGATACAATCTGATCCCTGGCTCAGGAATATTCCCTGGAGAAGGAAATGGCAACCCACTCCAGAATTCTTGCCTGGAGAATCCCATGGACAGAGGAGCCTGGTGTGCTGCTGTCCATGGAGTCACAAACAGTCGGACATAACTTAGTGACTGAACAAGCAACAAATTGATACAAAAGCACCAGTTCTGAAGAGACTTGACATCTTTTTAAAAAATGGCTCTGTA
The DNA here is from genome assembly GCA_006408675.1 of Madoqua kirkii. Taxonomy (NCBI): domain Eukaryota; kingdom Metazoa; phylum Chordata; class Mammalia; order Artiodactyla; family Bovidae; genus Madoqua; species Madoqua kirkii. The sequence continues at coordinate 4,442 of SJYC01085210.1, forward strand.
TCCCAGATAGCAGTTGGTCTAATAACCAATTTGTGGATATAAAGGCCCATTTGCAAATCAGCCCTCAGCTTTATATGTGTCTTAAACATAGAACTGAGCGACTTTCACTTAAGCTCTTTAATCATCCATCCCCCCTTGTTCATTCTATTCAAATTTATACTGAAACTCACTCTGTTACATTCACATGCATTCGTAACTTCAACAGCCATTGAAAAAACCATATAAGAGACACTGAGACTTCAGAGAGAACCTGTGATGTCTTATAGAAACACATCTCCACTCAGGGAAAATCCTTTCTGGGAAGATATCTTGGCCTCATCTCTATGGCTCAACTGGTAAATGTGTGACCATTCATATTCTTTGTTTGTAAATTCTTAGTCCTTTCCCAGCAAGATAAGGGCTTGAGAGATGAACAAACAGGAGAAAAAGCAAAGAGAGAAGAATTCATATGATTTCAGTAGATAAGACAGATAGAAACCAAGAGACGGAAGAAATGAAGGAAAGAGTCAGAGGGAATGTTTCTTCCAGTGACAAAGTAAATCAACAGTAGACAATTCTGCAGGGAATAACTGTGGTAGAAATGGGATGCAGATTGAGTCAGGCTTGTTTATTGTTTTGTGTATCCAATTACAGAAGGTAGCATGAATAGCAAAGTGTTGTGCCACAAACACTGAATCCCTCCAAATGCAAAAGGGCAATTCTGCAGAACTGAAGCATCGGTGTAGCCGTATTATAATCTTATTATTGTTATTATGAAACAGCACATCACATGCCAAGGGCTGTTCAAGTTTGTAACTTACTTGCCCTAAGACAAGGGTGAGAGTTTCTCCCCCTGACTTCCCCAGAAGTGGATGGAAATAAAACCCTTTTGCCACCTGAGACACTATTCTCTAAGGTATGATTTTTAAAATTGCCTCTATCTCTTCAGATGGATGCATGAGGAGAAATGTCCTGCTTAGAGCATTTTTTTTAATGCTGCTTAACTTTTTAATTTATATTTACCATCTTTATCTTTGGGCCCTTTTGTGTCATAAGACTCGTGGCCACTTTTTTAACATCTGCTACCAATTTTCTTTCATTTTTCTTTCCTAGTTTTAATTCTTCCATGAGAGCAGGTCACATCATGTATGGATGTGAGAGCTAGACTATAAAGAAAGCTGAGCGCCAAAGAATTGATGCTTTTGAACTGTGGTGTTGGAGAAGACTCTGGAGAGCCCCTTGGACTGCAAGGAGATCCAACCAGTCCATTCCGAAGTCTCTGTGTTTTTTTTTCCCCTACACCACTGGCTTTTGAGCTGAAGTTTATCAAAACTTCTGTATCTTGTGGTATTTAGGCACAATGCAAAGTACAAGATAGGTGCTTAATATGTTTACAGTTTGGTTATATTATAAAAGTAAAAAAATGTATATATTTCTGTTTTAATTTACTTATAAACTAAAATTACTTTCAGAATCATATTTAAGATAACAGTGGTATTGATACTACTCAAAAGGTTAGCTTCTGTGGAGTTATATTTGTGAGACCTATGCATTCAAAATGATATCAAAAGGAGCTTATTGTACAAAAAGAAGAATTACACTTTATAGGGGAGGCCTAGCCTGAATCTCTGGAAGGACTTGAGTGCATTTTGTTGGAAATGTAGAGTACACATCTCAGTTTAATTTGGATCAGTTAAGATACTAGAAGAATGATAAACATTGTATTTGTGAAAACAGAAGCTTGACTTGATTAACAACAGATGACTAGAATGCTTAATATGTTAGAAAAGAAACATCTCTCTTACTTGGAAAGAAAAAAATTTGAAATTGCACAGTTATTGGACAGGGATGAGATAGAGATCATAAAAATGAACTAGGAAAGTAGGGGAATGTAGAGTCCCAAGATGTGACAATACCAATAAACAAAGAACCAAAATAATTAAAGAATACTCAGTTCAGTTCAGTCACTCAGTTGTGTCCGACTCTTTCCAACCCGATGAATCGCAGCATGCCAGGCGTCCCTGTCCATCACCAACTCCCAGAGTTCACTCAGACTCACATTCAATGACTCAGTGATGCCATCCAGCCATCTCATCCTCAGTCGTCCCCTTCTCCTCCTGCCCCCAATCCCTACCAGCATCAGAGTCTTTTCCAATGAGTCAACTCTTCACATGAGGTGGCCAAAGTACTGGAGTTTCAGCTTTAGCATCATTCCTTCCAAAGAAATCCCAGGGCTAAACTCCTTTAGAATGGACTGGTTTGATCTCCTTGCAGTCCAAGGGACTCTGAGGAGTCTTCTCCAACACCGCAGTTCAAAAGCATCACTTCTTCAGCACTCAGCCTTCTTCACAGTCCAACTCTCACATCCACACATGGCCACTGAGAAAACCATAGCCTTGACTAGACAGACCTTAGTCAGCAAAGTAATGTCTCTGCTTTTGAATATGCTGTCTAGGTTGGTCATAACTTTTCTTCCAAGGAGTAAGCATCTTTTAATTTCATGGCTGCAGTCATCATCTGCAGTAATTTTGGAGCCCTCCAAAATAAAGTCTGACACTGTTTCCACTGTTTCCCCGTCTATTTCCCATGAAGTGATGGGACCGGATGCCATGATCTTCATTTTCTGAATGTTGAGCTTTAAACCAACACTTTCATTCTTGTCTTTCACTTTCATCAAGGGGCTTTTTAGTTCCTCTTCACCTTCTGCCATAAGGGTGATGTCATCTGCATATCCAAGGTTATTGATATTTCTCCCATCAGGGAAACGCAAATCAAAACCACTATTAGATAGCACTTCCTAGCCACTCTGAAGGTTAGAAAAGATTGATAATCACATGTGTTGGCAATGATGTGGAGAAACTGAATCTCTCATAAACTACTGGTAGGAATGTAAAATGCCTCAGCCATGTTGAAAAACATCCTGGCAGTTCCACACATGGTTAACTATTTGACTGAGGAATTTCACTGCTAGATACAGAGACCCAAGATAATAGAAAGCATATGTTATGGCAAAAATGTCCTCATGAAGAGTCTTATTATTCAGAGTAGCCAAAAAGTGGAGGGAAAAAAAGAGCCTATTAACCAATGAAATGATAAATAAAATATGGTATGCTTACATAACAGAATATTGTTTGGCAATAAAAAAACAAAGTACTGATACATGCTACAACATGGATGGACCCTGAAAATATTATTTTTAGTGAAAAAAAAAAAAACCCAGTCACAAAGAACCACAAATTGTGTAATTCCACATGTGAAATGTCCAGAATAGGTAAAATCTGCAGACAGAAACTAGGTTGGTGGTTGCCTATGACTATATGGCCAAAGAATGCCCAAACTACCACGCAACTGCACTCATCTCACATGCTAGTAAAGTAATGCTCAAAATTCTCCAAACCAGGATTTAGAAATACATGAACCATGAATTTCCTGATGTTCAAGCTGGTTTTAGAAAAGGCAGAGGAACCAGAGATCAAATTGCCAGCATCCTCTGGATCATTGAAAAAGCAAGAGAGGTCCAGAAAAAACATTTATTTCTGCTTTATTGACTATGCCAAAGCCTTTGACTGTGTGGATCACAATAAACTGTGGAAAATTCTGAAAGAGATGGGAATAGCAGACCACCTGACCTGCCTCTTGAGAAGTCTGTATGCATGTCAGAAAGCAACAGTTAGAATTGGTCATAGAAAAACAGACTGGTTCCAAATAGGAAAAGGAGGATGTCAAGGCTGTATATTTTTACCCTGATTATTTAATTTATATGCTGAGAACATCATGAGAAACGCTAGACTGGAAGAAACAAGCTGGAATTAAGATTGCTGGGAGAAATATCAATAACCTCAGATATGTAGATGACACCACCCTTATGGCAGAAAGTGAAGAGGAACTAAAAAGCCTCTTGATGAAAGTGAAAGAGGAGAGTGAAAAAGTTGGCTTAAAGGTCAACATTCAGAAAAGTAAGATCATGGCATCCAGTCCCATCACTTTATGGGAAATAGATGGGGAAACAGTGGAAATAGTGTCAGACTTAATTTTTGGGGGGCTCCAAAATTACTGCAGATTATGACTGCAGCCATGAAATTAAAAGACGCTTACTCCTTGGAAGAAAAGTTATGACCAACCTAGACAGCATATTCAAAAGCAGAGACATTACTTTGCCGACTAAGGTCCGTCTAGTCAAGGCTATGGTTTTTCCAGTGGTCATGTATGGATGTGAGAGTTGGACTGTGAAGAAGGCTGAGCACCAAAGAAGTGACGCTTTTGAACTGTGGTGTTGGAGAAGTCTTTTGAGAGTCCCTTGGACTGCAAGGAGATCCAATCTGTCCATTCTGGAGAAGATCAACCCTGGGATTTCTTTGGAAGAAATAATGCTAAAGCTGAAACTCCAGTACTTTGGCCACCTCATGCGAAGAGTTGACTCATTGGAAAAGACCCTGATGCTGGGAGAGATTGGAGGCAGAAAGGAGAAGGGGACGACAGATGATGAGATGGCTGGATGGCATCACGGACTCGATCGGGGTGAGTCTGACTGAACTCTGGGCAATGGTGATGGACAAGGCGGCCTGGCATGCTGTGATTCATGGGGATGCAAAGAGTCGGACACAACTGAGTGACTGAACTGAACTGAACTGATACTGTTCCTTTTTTGTCATATTTTTATTTTATATCATAATCTGCATTTATTGCTTCAAGAAAATAATTTCACTCTTTTTCTGATTTTTTATTTGAAAACCTGTTCATATTGTTGTAGTATTTTTCTTTGAGTATACATTCTCCCATTTCTTTAAAGTTATTTTTATTGAAGTATAATTGATTTATAATGTATTCATTTCTAGTATACAACAAAGTGCAACTGTTACATGCAAATTTTTTCCATATTTTTTAAAATATAGTTTCTTTTCAGATGTTGAATATAATTCCCTGTGCTATTCAGTAAGATCTTGTCATCTATCCATTCTATATAACATATTTTGCATCTGCTAATCCAAACTCTTGATCCATCCATCCTTCTCTCCTTTGGCAATCAGAAATCTGTTCTCTATGTCTGAGTCTCTTTCTGCTTATATAAACAAGTTCATTTATGTCATATTTTATATTCACCATGTAAATCATATTATATGGGTATTTGTCTTTCTTTTTCTGACTTATTTCACTTACAATAATCTCTAGATCTATCCATGTTTCTGTAAGTGTTATTATTTCAGTCTTTTTACAGTTGTGTAGTATTCCATTGTTTATATGTGCCAGATTTTATTTATGCATTTATCTGTCAATGGATATTTAGGTTAGTAACATACCTGGCTATTGTAAATAGTGCTACTTGAAACATAGGGGTCCATGTATTCATTTGTTGAATTATTTTTTCCTTTCTTTCATCATTGATCTTCCTCAAATTCTTCTCTTTTGCAACATAACTGCACTGAACTTGAAATTTTGGCAGTTTTAAATTCCTATTTAATTGCGAATAGAAATGCCTTTCTTAATTTCTGATGAAGACTAATTGATCATAGCACCATAATATTTGTATATCTTCCACAGTATCTTCACCAAATGGATTTAAATCTGCTTATTGGTACAGAAGACCTTTGTAAGACGTGAAAATAAGATTTTACACTTTTTGGAGACTTCAGAAAATAATCAGGACATAAAGAGAAATAACTCTGCCAACAAAGCACCAATATCCAGAATATTGATTACATTCTGTTTGAATGCTTTATTTTTGTTTAGACAAAAGAACAACAGTGCAAAGAGTGCCTTGCTTTAGAAAACATTTACATTCAGATATTAACCATTTTCTATTTGCTCCACACTGATTTACGGGTATAGTTTTGGATGTGCTGTAATCTACCTACAAATTCTTCACATGCCAAAAAAATGGTATAAAACTGAAAGGTTTACTGTGAAATTCTTACGCTTTTTTTTTTCTTGTCAGAAGAAAACAAAGATAAATGAAAACAGCTACATATTGGATGATACAGTATAAAGTGTAAATCATTCATTTTTCAAGACAAAAGTTGAAAGATTTAGGATGTATTGAACAGCCATGGTTTACATTACAAAGAAAGAAAAATCAGGAAACAGCACTTTAAGGTTTATAGCACTTTTTAGGACATGTGGCGTCCTGATCCTCCAACCCAAAATTTAGAGTGTGGGGAGAAAAATGCTTCTTCAAATAAACTGAAAGCCAGTAAATAGTTATTGGGTTTTAATTTGATAACCAGTAGCAAATCAAAACTTTATAAATGAAATCAAGACATAGCATCAATCAATGTACAAATGAAACCGTACAAATATTATGATGTGACTACCCTTTGGCATCACGTGGGAGAAAAATAATTATTTTGTCAATATAGTTCAAAAAATTAAAATTTCAATATACTTTTAAGAACCGGGGGGATGGGCAGGGAAGGGAGGTGGGAGGGGGCTTTAACATGGGGAGATCGTCCACACCTGTGGCTGATTCATGTCAATGTATGGCAGAACCAATGCAGTGCTGTGAAATGGAATAAGCATTAAACAAAAAATTAAAATTAAAAAAAATAAAAAATAAAAAAATAAAAATAAGTATCAAATTCAAAAAAAAAAAGATTGTTAGAATATTTGTCACTATCAAAAAAAATACATAGGTTATTATATCCATGAAAGACATAATGACAAAAAAGGGAAAGAAAGGAAAGTTGGCAAATCACAGGCTGAAAGACTGAATAAATATAAAATGTTTACAGAACAAACTGGAGCCCAAATTATACTAATCAAGGCAACTTTTCCACAAAATTATCAGCTTCATATATAACTTATACTTAATACAAGAAATATTACTTTTCATTTTTCTTCAATAATACATACAAAAATATTAATAAAGTAGGAAAAATTAAAAAGAAAAAATATAATAATATGTTTTTAAAAAGAGTATGCTGCTCCTGCCACACTGCTAAGTTGCTTCAGTCATGTCCAACTCTGTGTGACCCCATAGAACGGCAGCCCACCAGGCTCCCTCAATCCTGGGTTTCTCCAGGCAAAAATACTGGAGTGGGTTGCCATTTCCTTCTCCAATTCATGAAAGTGAAAAGAGAAAGTGAAGTCGCTCAGTTGTGTCTAATTCTAACACTAAAATCACCTTGTATATACATCACTGTTTTTCCACTTCAGCATTAGCCATTAATTGAATATGAGATTTATCATTTTAACTTAATTTTTAGAGTTTACTATATCTACTGATACAGATGTATCACTAGAAAGTCTATATAATTTTGGAAGCTTGGGGGAACTTAATAGATGTGGAATCATTTGCCCTTTTCTTTCAATGTTGATTCTGATGTTCATCTATGTAGTTGAATGTAGCATTTATTGATTTAGTTTTACAGATATTGCGAGTTCCTTAATTAACTATATCATTATTTGCTTATCCATTGTATTCATGATGGTTATTTCCACGTTGTTTTCATCCAGCCAGTGGGATTGGATATTTTTATACATGTTTGGGCATTCATGCACATAGGAACTAAGCTTCTCTAAGTTTAAGCTTAGATGTGACTTTCTTTTGTGAAGCATATTTACACATTCCACTTTATAAATTAATGCTGACTTGTTTTCTAAAATGGTTACCCCAACTGATACTCACAAATATATGTCATTAGAAAGTGGTCTCATTGCTTTGTATCCTCAATAGTACATTATTATTTAAGCTTAATATTTTTGCCAATCTGGTGTTTATAAAATAATGACCATTCTGGATTATTTTTTAACATCATTGATCATTTGACTCTTTCTTTTGTTTTTCCCTTCCTTGCCTTTTTGGGGTTTGGTGGTGACTGATTTATTTTAAAAAATGTTTTTCTATTTCATTTTTCTTCCTTTACTCTTCTATTTTAATGATTTTTCTAATTAATTATTTCTATTATTTTATAAGCTTTCAACATACTATTATATAATTAATTGTATTATTCATATGTTTGCCTTTTTCTTTATTTACCACACTATTTTTAATAAACCTTCACTGAAATTAATGTGATGTGCATAATGTATTTATTTAGAACAATTATTCTTAATTACTCAATTACATTGGCCTTAAAAGTATACCATAGAATTGCCATGGTCTTCTCTTGTGACTCAGTCCATAAAGAATCTGTCTGCAATGCAGGACACCAGGGTTCAATCCCTGGGTTGGGAAGATTCCCTGGAGAAGGA
>SJYC01085211.1:0-12926 GCA_006408675.1 Madoqua kirkii
CCAGATAAGAATACTGGAGTTGGTAGCCATTCCCTTCTCTAGGAGATCTTCCTGATCTAGGGGTCAAACCTGGATCTCCTGCATTGCAGACAGATTTTCTAGAATATGTATAGAATATGTGTATATATATAATTTGTTCTGTTTCTCAGAACCCTGACTCATACCACATGCTATTTGGTTTTGGAATCAGTGTCTGGCTACTTACTTAAAACATAGATAAGAGAGGAAAAAAATTGCCTAATAGCTTCATATGTTAGAAAAATTCCATCACCCAGTTTCAGGGTAAACTAATATTTATTTTTGCAAGAGTAACTACTATAGAGATTAGTTATGATGTTAAAAAAGTATATTCTGTGTTAAAATAATTATTAAAAATATATTAATAGTTAATTAGGTTTCCCTTCTGGTTCAGATAGTAAAGAATCCACCTGCAATGTGAGAGACATGGGTTCAATCCCTGGGTTGAGAAGATCCCCTGGAGGAGGGCATGGCAACCCACTCCTGTATTCTTGCCTAAAGAATCTCCATGGACAGAGGAGCCTTGACAGGCTACAGTCCATGGGGTCGCAAGGAGTCGGACATAACTGTTGACTAAGCACAGCAAGATGATAGTTAATGTGAAGAAGGCAAGATTTCATGCTACAACTAATAAGAGAATATGTTAGATAACACTTAAAACCCAAGAAACATTTATAGAAATTCTATTCATAATATGAATTCAAATATGAAAATTAGATTTATTGCAATCATAAACTGGGTACAATTGTTTCATAGCATTAGGTAAAATATCTATTAATGACTGTATTGAATTCTTTATTATTTAACTCTATTTAGGCCATGAATCTTTCACTGTCAACTTAGAAATTTTTAGTATCTAGTCAGAATGAAATGTATAATGTCAATCTTGCTGCCTCAGAATTCCATGATAGAGAAAAGAAGCATGTACAGAATATTCATGAATAATTCTCTGTGACTTAAAAAATGTTTTAAAAATATTTTTTAGAAAGAAAAAAATCACAAGAGAAAAATCTTGCTCCTCTATGAACCTTAATTAAAAGTTACCATCTGCTTCATTTGACAAATATGCCTTCTAGTGACAACAGGAACACCCATCAGCTGACAGGGCCATGGACTTACTGTTTCTGCACTATGTCAGACTTTTAAAGTATGACTAAGACTTTTACATTTTTAAACTTCTTCATTTTGAAGAAATTTTCAGACCTAGATAAAAGTTGCAAGGATAGTACAGTAAATACTGGTGTGACCTCATTCTCTCTGTCTCTCCCTCGGCCTCTCCCTCTGTCCCCCCATCCCATCCTCGTTTTTGCAAGGAATGGACCAAGCAGGGAAAAAGCATTAGACAAGGATAAGGACTGTAAGGATTCCTGTTTGGGATCTGCCTGAAAAAAGTAGAAAACCTTAGGTGACTCTCTTTACCGCTACAGACCTCTATTTCTTCATCTTGACCATCGAGAGTTGTACTGAAATGTCAAGTGCCACTTACCGGCATTTGCTATGACCTGTAATGATTGTATGAATACAGTCCTCCCTCAGTATTCACAGGGAATTGGTTCCAGGAGCCCCCAGGATACCAAAATGCACAGATGTTCGATCCCTTGATATGAATCGGTGTAGTGCTTGCATGCAGCCTACGCATCTCCTACCCATACTCTTTAAACCACTTTTGCTGCTGCCTAGTAGCATTTTACAAGGTAAATGCTATGTCAATGTAAAGAAAGTGAAAGTGAAGTCTCCCAGTCGTGTCTGACTCTTTGCAACCCCATGGACTGTAGCCTACCAGGCTCCTCCCTCCATGGGATTTTCCAAGCAAGAGTACTGGAGTGGGTTGCCATTTCCTTCTCCAGGGGATCTTCCTGACCCAGGGATAGAACCCGGGTCTCTCGCATTCCAGGAAGATGCTTTAACTTCTGAGCCACCGTATAATTGCTAATTATAATAATAATTAAATAGTTGCCAACAGGCAGAAAATTCAGATTTTGCTTTTGGGAATTTCCTGCAATTTTTTGGTAATATTTTTGATCTGTGGTTGATAAAACCATGGGTGTGGACTCCATGGGTATGGAGGGAAGGTCCGTTGTACTGGGAGAGAATTGATAGAGAGGAAGACTTGGAATCCATCAGGAAAGTATGAAAAAAAGGAGGCTGAAAGATGGAAGGTGGTGGATGCTTAGACTAATAAGAAGCAATCTTTCTAGAATAGTGTTTTCTTAATCTTTGTGAAAGTTTAGAAAAGAACTCTCTGCTTTCAAACACTCGCTTGGAAGGAACAAAGCCCTGACTGTCTGCTGGTGACTAAATATCAACACAAAGCACAATAAACCTCATTAATTTTCCCTAATTGGATGGAAAGTTTTGAAAAAGTCTGAAGTAGAGAAACATTTTCACACAACTCAGCTTAATTTCACATTCATATGGCAACAAGGATGACAAGACCCCAAGGAGAGACAAGAGCGGAATATTTTAGAGAATGTTTAAGTCTTAATAATAGATTTTTTTAAAAGAAGTATCAGGGATTAGAACATTCATTGATTCACAGAAGCATTTAAATACAACGAAGGTTTACAAGTGTTTAGAAACATTTGTTGGCCCTCAACCTTATGAAGACCATACATTTCCTTTGCTTATACTTTTGATTTACTTGGCAAACTTCCTCCACTTCCAGCCCTAATATATCAGTGCTTTTCACCAGCATTTTAAATTTATCCCAGATTCTGAGTTAGTGTATTTCTCATTGGCCAGGGTCATCCAGTTCTTTTTTAAAAAATCCTCAATACTTTTAAGCTCCCAGGAAACGCACCTGTCATCATGGCATGTGCGTTCTCTCATTTTCTTAAAAGCAGGAATAGGTTTCATTTTTCACCCTTGATTCTAAAGCGGTTGGAGAGCTTGAAAGAGAAGGGGGCCGTCAACAGGGGAGCAAATAAATCTAATCGTGGTGAAAAGGTGATGAAAGACTTGTGCTTACATTTCCTCAATTTGTTCTTAAAATAATCCTTGACACACTCTTTGATTGAGGACCAACTCTTGCTTTTCCAAGGCTGGGGTCACAGAGATCAGAAACAAAAGACATAGTTATTTTAAAACACAAATTTGAGCAATTAGTTCCCACCTTTCCTCTCAATATTTCCAAAGACGTTAATAAGTAGCTAAATTGACCTCTTTGAATTCAGCCTCTGTCCCTTTCCCCAGCCTACTCTTTAACAGGTAGGCTATTGAGTAGGAAGCTGGTTCAGAGGAGTGGCTTGGGAAAAGCCTAACTTAAAATATCACCATCAGTCACTTAAGGCCAATGAGTGTTTCTGGTAGACGAAGAAACTGAGACCCAAGCTCAGCCATGGTTTGAAAGAGAAAATATATAGATGAATAATATTTAGAGGAGGCAGGACTGAACCTGCAGAGTGTAACAGATGCTCTCTGTGTCACACCAGAGTCCCCAGGCACTCTCTGTTTTCCATGCCTGCAACTCACGCTCCTCCACTGTGGATGTCTCTCTAGCAGTGTAAGGGAGACCAGAAGTGTTAGAGCTATTATCCCAGATCGCTCTCAGCCCGTAACAAATGGGAATTAAAAGGTAAAACAGTCAACTTTCTCCCCCATGGGATGGGGCAGCTCTGAAGCACATTATTCTCGTCTGTCTCCCAAAGACAGATTTTGCAAACAGCCACTGACCACTCTTTATTCTGGATGTTCTGCCTTGTCACAAATGTTTGTAGAGCAAAGAGTCTTGGAAGATACAAGTGATATCTTCTTCTGGGGTAAAGGGCAAGAATACTTACTGCTCATTATGTAAGATTTGGGTTCCCCAAGTACAAGGTTTCAACTCACTGATTGCATAGGCAAAATCTAGGCCCATCTGCACGACACCGCGGGACAAGAGGACAGGAAGAACCAACACCGCGGTGCTCACCCTGCTGTGCCATGTGTGGTGAAATCCTTTGTCTCGGATGTGAGGGTCTCATACTTCTGCAAGCATCCGTGAACTTGTGTCAGGATGAAATGCTAGCTTGAAAATATGGTTGAGATCTCCATTCTCACGTCGCAGAACATGACCAACTGCACGGCTGAATTTGAATTTGGCCTAAATTAGACTAATCATTTTCTGAGAAAATGTAATTTTTAAAAATTCTTTTTTGCTATAATGTTCAGATGGGAGTCTAATAAAAGTGGAATAAAATAGATCTCCGGGGCTTCTCTAGCCACAAAACTTGAAGGTCAAGTCACCCTAAGGGCTAGAGTTGGTACACTCATTCTCTCAAATGGTTAAGTTGTTCAAGGATTCAGGAGACACGTACAGCTCCTTGTCCTGAGACTAAAGACAGCTTAAAGGACAGGATTTGGGGAATTCCAAGTGTAACAACCAAACACAATGAATTCATCTCTTCCAGGTCAAGATATATTTTGTTTTTGTATGGTAAAGCGTCTGCCTGCAATTCGGGAGACCTGGGTTCGATTCCTGGGTCAGGAAGATCCCCTGGAGTAGGAAATGGCAATCCACTCCAGCACTCTTGCCTGGAAAATCCCATAGACGGAGGAGCCTGATAGGCTACAGTCCATGGGGTCGCAAAGAGTCGGACACGACTGAGCAACTTCAGACTCAGACGACTTCAGGCTCAGATACAAAAGTCAAACTTATTAAGCATATGCATTAAAAAGACAATAGAGAAAAAAGTATAATTAATGGTGAAGAAAAGAAAATATATTGAGACATTTGCAAGTTGAGAGGGAAAGAAAAGCATTTGGCTAACACTGGGATTAGCAAAAAGTTTACAGTCCAGAGGTTTTCCATATTCACTCATAGGTGGACAAAGGGTATGAGTATCTCCATGCACAAAAAGAACTGTTGCAAAATTCATCAATTCTCTGCAGCTCCATTGAGAGCAGTAGCTTTATTTTACAGATCATTGAAAATGAATCAGGCCCTGCCATGGCTTAAGAAGCCTGGTTTGCTTTAATTAAATACATATATGTTACATTTTATATGCATATAATAGCATTTACTGTTACATTATTGTATAATGATATATATTAGCATTATGTTAGAGTGGTTCAGACAGGAAAGGACCTGCCTGCAATGCAAGAGACATGGGTTCCTTGGATTGGGAAGATCTCCTGGATAAGGGAATGGCTAGCCACTTTATTATTCTTGCCTGGGAAATCCCGTGGACAGAGGGGCCTAGCAGGCTGCAGTCCATGGACCCTCAAAGAGTTGGACACAGCTGAGTAACTAATACCTTCACTTCGCTTTCACATGTATTAATAACATATGAAGTAAACTCCAGTAACGTCAGTATAGTAATTTCAGGAAAAGTTCTTTCTAGACTACACATAAAAATAAAGACTTACTCTACTATTACTGGTTCTCTGTACTGCATTTAAACTTCTACAGCATGCATCAGCTATAAAACACAGTTAAGATAACATTTAAAAGATTATATTAGTAAACTGTACTATAAGCATGATAATCTTCTGTTCAAATCAGAGATCAAAAAGATCGAAAGCCAAGGAAATAATTTCACTCTTACTTAATATGCCTTTCAGATTAATCTAAGAATGACACCAAAAGGCCAAGATAAGAAATGCAGGCAGTGAATACCAGCAAAATCCTTATTTTAAAAAGAGTTTTAGTATTGGAAGCCAAAGTATCCATGTAAGTGATAAAATAGTAGGAATTAACGATGTCCTAAAAAATTTATTTCCCGTCATCTTTTTAGTTTGAGAGATCTTAATTTCAAGAAAAAATAAAATGAGGCCTCTTTCCTGAAAATACAATACTCATTGTCTGGCTTGATGTTGACACTGATTTTGTAAGTTATTTGGACAAGAACAAACATCTTCAAACATACAGTTCCTTACTCAGCACCTGTGACACACCAGCTTTGTCCTCAAGGGTGGATTCAAAAGATTAAAATGCCTTTGCAAAGCTCAAATTCAGGTACAGATTTTTTTTTTTTAAGATAAAAAATAAACATGGGACTTAATTTTTTTCTAAAGGACCTTAAATTGGAATTTATCCAAATTCCCTGCAAAATGGGAACCCAGGGAGAAATTAAGACTAGGTTTTATCTGGTGTGTTATCTGCACTTTCTAATTATGATAGAAGCCTCTGTTTTCCCCACTAGCAAGGAACAGCAAAGATACTAAAAGTTTTTACTTCTTCATACTTCTCTTTGGGTCTCTCCCCCTAATTAGTTGCTTTATTTCTTGAAATTCCTGCTACTTTTATAGTCCTGTGTGAAGAAAATGAATGTCAAAGCCAAGAGTGCCTCCAGATAAGGTAAAAGGAAAGAGTTGGACTCCACATAGCCCAGCCCAGAGCTTGAAGACAGAAAGCCATCTACAGATTGAGGACAAAGGCTCAGCTAACAGTGAAGTGGACCCTTTAGCCCAGAGGGTCCTCAATGCTAAAAACAGACTGTGAAGAGCTAGATGATTTTGCAGGTATATTCCACAAATTCTTTTATACAAATGATTCCAGGAAGGCTCCCACTTAAATTTATGAGGCTGGTATAACCTAAAACTGGCACCAAAACTGGACAGGATATTAAAAGAGAAAAAGGGCTATAGGCCCTGTCCATCTTTTGATCACAAATGCAAGAAACCTAAATCAAATACTGGTAATGCAAATCCATGCAGTTATTATTATTAAATAAATACACCTTGACCATGTATGGCTTATCACTGGAATATAGATTAGATTAACATTAAAAAATTTATAAATATAATGTACAATTTATTAACAGGATAGAAGCTATGTGATTATTTCAATGTCTAGAAAGACACTAAAATAAAATTCAATACCTTTCTGGATAGCACAACAAATACTCTAAACAAATTTTGGATGGAAGGAACTCCCTCAACCTGATCAATGGAATCAACATAAGTCATACACAATGGTAAAAAATTAATGGCAGTCCCTTAAAAGGAACAAAACTAATCAGGAACAAGAAAAATATCTTCTGGTACTCCTTTTATTTAAAATTGTACCAATGAGCCTAGCCAGCACAATAAGGCATGAAAAAGAAATAATTGATAAAAGCAATTGAAAAGTAGAAATAAA
The DNA here is from genome assembly GCA_006408675.1 of Madoqua kirkii. Taxonomy (NCBI): domain Eukaryota; kingdom Metazoa; phylum Chordata; class Mammalia; order Artiodactyla; family Bovidae; genus Madoqua; species Madoqua kirkii. The sequence goes on from SJYC01085211.1 coordinate 7,079, forward strand.
ACAGTCATTATTTGTAGACTAAAGAATTATTTGCATAAACAAATCAAGAGAACCTATAACTTGTTAGAGAAAACAAATAGTCATAGAAAAATAGACCAAATGAACAGATTAGGGGAATTTACAACAGACCAACATATCCATGTGTACTTCATATATGAGAGAGGTGTTAATATAAACCAGAAAGAAAGAAAAAACTATTCAAAAAATGTTTCAGGCTGACTGATTATCCATTTGTAAAAACATCTTTGCTTCATGCCAGATACAAAAATAAATTCCAGATGGATTTAAAATCTAAAGACTTTTTTTACCTAACATTTATGAAAGAAAAAACTAAGAATACTTTTAGAATCTCAAGATAGAGAATCAGTTTAAACCAAAGCAAAAAATGATGAGAAAAGAAAGGATGAAACATTTTTTTTCGACATTAAAATTTAAAATCTCTGCTTGATACCTAAACAGAGTAAAATCTATAAGTAAAATACTGGGAAAAAGCAGCTCAAACACCTACAAAAGATCTTACTGGTCAAAAACACATCAGATGACCAGTCCTTGCTTATCTGTAGGAGTGTACGGAAGACCTGCCCTCTTTTCTTGGGACCTTGCCATCTCACATCTCAACCAAATCAGGACAGTTTTAACAAGAAAAATAGGAGGGAAATATTGGTTGGGTGAGCAACCTGTGGCATCTGTCAAAAACAGTTCACAAACAATTCACAGTCAACTGACAGAAGAGTAAGCCAGAAGCATTAACAAACCAATGAAAAGTTCTGGGCTTCACTAGTAATCACAGCAATGCAATTTAATCATGGGGAGAGAGAGAGAATACCATACAATCATCAGATCTGGAAAAATTCTAAAGCATGTGTTAACCTTATTGGGCTTTGAAGAGGCCCATCAACAGTGCAGGAGACCCTGGTTTGGTTCTGGGTTGGGAAGATCCCCTGAAGAAGGGATAGGCTACCCACTCCAGTATTCTCAGGCTTCCCTGGTGGCTCAGACCATAAAGAATCCACCTGCAATGCGGGAAGCTTGGGTTCAGTCCTTGGGTTGGGAAGGTCCCCGGCATGGCAACCCACTCCAATATTCTTGCCTGGAGAGTCCCGATGGCCTGAGGAGCGTGGCAGGCTAGAGTGCATGGGGTCTTAGAGAGTTGGACACAACTGAGTGACTAAGCACACAACACATCTCCATTTACATGCCTCGCAAGCCTCTCAATTCAATGTATTCAAACCCAGACTGCTTCCTACAAACCCTGCTTTCCAACCCAGTCAAGGACACCAACGTCAGCCTAAGGGAAAAACTGAGTCACCCTTAATCACTGTCATCGCTTCAGCACTCATATCCAGTCACCCTGATGTACCCGTAGGTCCTTATTTCTGTTTCCACAGCTCTAGAACCCATATCCACTGCCTTGGGTCATGCTCATCATTTTCTGCATGAACAGCCTCTACATCCTCTTTGCCCATCCTTTTGCTTCCTATCTTACTGCCTTCCAACTTTTATTTAGCAGATAGTGGAGCTATCTCTCCACGCTTAAATGCTTCCAATAGCCATTGTTATAAAGTTCAAGTTGAAATCCCAAATGAAATGTTCCTTAAAGATCTGTCTATACCTCTCCCAGCCTCATCCAAATGTCTCTCTAGGATTCCACACCTTCCTATTGAGTTTGATTTTCTTTTCCCCAGGTATACTCATTAAGCGTCTTTTTTAAATGGTGATCTATGAGCAATTAATTCATCTAGCATTTGTATGGAATTGTTATTTGCTTTCATAAATTATTATTTATTCCATGTTTACAGTTATTATTCTTCAGCACTTTGAGAGCCAAAGAAAGCCTCTAATGATAGCACCCAGGACATAAGACACAGACCAATGGTGTGGAGTTCACCAAAAAAAAAAAAAAATGACTTGCCTTCCTTCTAACTTCTATCTGGCCAGCCTTACTTATAAGACCGAATATACTTCACAAGGAGATCACCATAAACTCGAATCAACATCTTTGCTTTGCTTATCTCTGACTACGTGATGTTCTTCAAAAAAAAAACCACCCAGCAAGAGGAACACTCTTCTGTCTATTTCTGTAAGATAAATTCAGAAATATTCTTGCACTTTGCCATACTTTAAAGGCTATGATGCCTAGCCTTCTAAGTGAAAGTCGCTCAGTCGTGTTCAACTCTTTGCGACCCCATAGACTATACAGTTCATGGAGGTCTCCAGGCCAGAATACTGGAGTGGGTAGCCTTTCTCTTCTTCAGGGGATCATCCCAACACAGGGATCGAATCCAGGTCTCCCACATTACAGGCAGATTCTTTATCAGCTGAGCCACAAAGGAAACCTTTCTAAGATTATTATATGTGTGTGTGTGTGTGTGTGTGTGTGTGTGTGTGTGTGTGTGAAGTGAAAGTCACTCAGTTGTGTCCAATTCTTTGTGACCCCAGGAACTATACAGTCCATGGAATTCTCCAGGCCAGAATACTGGAGTGAGTAGCCTTTCCCTTCTCCATGGAATCTTCCCAACACAGGGGTCAAACCCAGATCTCCCACATTGCAGGCAGATTCTTTACCAACCGAGCCACAAGGGAAGCCCAGATAAAAGGAAGTAATTTACATTGTAGAGATAAGTTAGCCTTAGTATCCAGAGCTTCCAGAGTCACATTATATATCTATATATATATAGATATATATATTATATACATAGGAGCCTGATGGGCTGCCTTCTATGGGGTCGCACAGAGTCTGACACAACTGAAGCAGCATACATACATATATATATATATATATATATATATATATATATACACATGTTAAATAAATGTGTTAAGCTTTCTATTTTAATCCTACATGTGATGTCCAGACACGATACTCAATGCTCTAGATACAGTGGTGTGTGTGTGTATGTGTGTGCAAGCTCAGTCATGTCTGACTCTTTGCAACTTCATGGACTATAGCCCACCAGGCTCCTCTGTCCATGGAATTTTCCAAGTAGAATACTGGAGTGGGTTGCCATTTCCTCCTCCAGGGAATCTTTTCAACCCATGTTTTCTGTGTCTCCTCTATTGGCATACAGATTCTTTACCACTTGTGCCACCTGGGAAGCTCTGGATACTGCTGCTGCTGCTGCTGCTGCTAAGTCGCTTCAGTCGTGTCCGACTCTGTGCGACTCCATAGACAGCAGCCCACCAGGCTCCCCCATCCCTGGGATTCTCCAGGCAAGAACACTGGAGTGGGTTGCCATTGCCTTCTCCAATGCATGAAAGTAAAAAGTGAAAGTGAAGTCACTCAGTAGTGTCTGACTCTTAGTGACCCCATGGACAGCAGCAGCCTACCAGGCTCCTCTGTCCACGGGATTTTCCAGGCAAGAGTACTGGAGTGGGGTGCCATTGCCTTCTTTGGCTCTGTATACTTATTTCCTTTCAGCTGGTAACCTTAGAGAAACATGTTATTCATTATATTACCAGTATTCTCACATGAGAACTATTGGGTAATTTGTTTTCATCTCTAAAACACCAATATTTGTGGCTAATTTAATTGATTTATGCCACAGATGCAGGTAAAAATTGTTGTGTATTTTACTTCATTACAAGACTATTAGTGTTTTAGAGAGAAAGAAAAACACGTTTTGAAAAAATAAAGAGAGATACATGGACCTATTGGCCCAAAGAAAACATGCCAAGGAGAGGCAAACACATACAGGCTTCTGGGGACACATTTAAACCAAATTTCCTCAAGAGAGGCAGACATCACTTACATTTTACATAGGGTATATTTGAAATAAACATTCATAGAACATAGATGATCATATTCAAAACAAACTGAAAATATTAATTCATTTCCCCCTTAATTGGTGTTTCATTTGGCACACTTGTATGCAACCTGAAATCCACTGCAAAGCACTTGACATACATACGTACAGTCTTATATTTGCCCTGCTGAAATGTGCATATATATAAGTTTTGTCACAATGGAAATTGCCTATAAATTCTATGCAGATAAGGATCATGATTTCTATTGTTATTCTTTCCTAATTATTAAAAATATCACAAAATACTCACTTTGACATTGTGTTTGAAAGTGAAAGTGAAAGTCACTTAGTCATGTCCCGACTCTTTGCGACCCCACAGACAATGCAGCCCACGGAATTCTCCAGGCCAGAATACTGGAGTGGGTTGCCATGCCCTTTTCCAGGGGCTCTTCCCAACCCAGGAATCAAACCCAGGTCTCCCACATTGCAGGCAGATTTTTTACCAGTTGAGCCACCAGGGAAGCCCAAGAATACTGGAGTGGGTATACACAGTAGATTTGCTTTCCCCAAATGCTGTGCTTCTTCTAACACTAGGAGTTTGCATGTGGTTTATTTGGAACATTCATCTAATTCTTCAAGAGAAAGACATGAAAAATATGTAAAAAGAGTCTAGGAGAAACTTTATGATAGTAAACAATTTATATGAAATGGACATAGTCCTTGACAATCACATCTTATCAAAACTGACATGAGAAGTAAGAGAAAATATAAATAGCTCTATATTTATCATAGACATTGAATCTGTGAATAAAAATCTTTCTACAAAGAAAGATCTAGGTCCAGATGGCTTCACCTGTGAGATTTTAAACATGTAAAGAAGAAATAACATCCATCACACACAAAACCCTTCAGAGAACAGAAAAAGTCCAGCTTAACCAAGGGATTATAAAATAAGGAACTTGTAAACCAAACTCTCTTATCAGGTAGAAAATTCTGAACAAACTATTTACAAACTAAATGTAGTAATGTATACAAAAGGAAAGTACAGTATGATAAATTGTGGTTTATCCTACGAAGACAAAGTTGGATTAATGTTAGAAAATCGATTCATATAATTAATTGTAATAACAGATTACACATGAAATCATCATATGATCCTTCTAATAGGTGCAGAAAAAATGATTAGACAAATGTCAGTGTTCATTTATGTGAAAAGAACTTTTAGTAAACTAGGAATATGAAGAGATTTTTATAATCTAAGAAGGGAATTTATAGCAAATATCACACTTTATGGGCTTCCCAGGTGCCTCAGTAGTAAAGAATCTGTCTGCCCATGCAGGAGCTGCAGGACATGCAGGTTCAACGCTGGGTCAAGAAGTTCCCCTGAAGGAGAAAAAGGCAACCTACTCAAGTATTCTTGCCAGGATAATCTTACGGACAGAGAAACTTGGTGGGCTACATCCCAGAGGTTGCAAAGAGTCAGCCTTGACTGAAGTGACTGAGCACACACGCACACACATCCTTTATCATGAAATGTCGATGACGAAATGTTGAAATCTCTCTTTGGAAGTCAGGAACAAGACTCGGATGCATGTTATAATTTCTATTGTCATTTCATTGAAAATTCTAGCAAGTATAAGGAAACAAACTAATGCATAGAGGTCATTTTGAAAGAAACAAAACTTTCATCATTCAAAACTGACATTTTATGATTTTACTGTCAATGTCCATGAGCACATTTGCGCTGTCACTTTCCTTTCTCATGCCTGTGACGTTTAGTCAAGCTTATGCTAGTTTCATAAACTTTTTCAATATTCTAATATACTTTTTGTATATATTAGCCATGTCACTTATTTTCTGATGCTTCAGCATTAGGGGGTCTTGCTGCCTCTAGAGGGACAGGGATGAACTTCTCAAGGTTAGTTAATTCCCGTAGAAAGTAAACAACTCAACTCTCAGGGTGCCTATCAAATGTAAACCAATCAGAGCTCACAAGCCTCAGTTTAGTCTCTCAGCCATGTCCAACTCTGTGTGACCCTATGGACTGAAGCATGCCAGGCTTCCCTGTCCATCACCAACTCCCAGAGCTTGCTCAAACTAATGTC
>SJYC01085212.1:0-14809 GCA_006408675.1 Madoqua kirkii
ATCAAATGTAAACCAATCCAGAGCTCACAAGCCTCAGTTTAGTCTCTCAGCCATGTCCAACTCTGTGTGACCCTATGGACTGAAGCATGCCAGGCTTCCCTGTCCATCACCAACTCCCAGAGCTTGCTCAAACTAATGTCCATCAAGTCGGTGATGCCATCCAACCATCTCATTCTCTGTCATCCCCTTCTCCTCCCACCTTCAATCTTTCCCAGCATCAGGATCTTTTCCAATGAGTCAGTTCTTTCCATAAGGTGGCCAAAGTATTGGAGTTTCAGCTTCAGCATCAGTCTCTCCAATGAATATTCAAGACTGATTTTCTTTAGGATTGACTGGTTGGATCTTGCAGTCCAAAGGACTCTCAAGAGTCTTTTCTACACCACAGTTCAAAAGCATCAGTTCTTCAGCATTCAGCTTTCTTTATAGTCCAACTCTCACATCATACATGACTACTGAAGAAACCATAGCTTTGACTACACGCACTTTTAACAGTACAGTAATGTCTCCGCTTTTTATTATGTGTCTAGGTTGGTCATAGCTTCTCTTCCAAGGAGAAGTTAAGAAGTTAAGTTAATTTCATGGCTGCAGTCACCATCTGCAGTGATTTTGGAGCCCCAAAAGATAAAGTCTCTCACTGTTTCCATTGTTTCCCCTCCATTTGCCATGAAGTGATGGGTCTGGATGCCATCTTAGTTTTCTGAATGTTGAGTTTTAAGAAAACTTTTTCATTCTCTTCTTTCACTTTCATCAAAAGGCTCTTCAATATCTCTTTGCCTTCTTTCATAAGAATGGTATCTGCATATCTGAGATTATTGATATTGCTGCCAGCAATTTTGATTCCAACTTGTACTTCATCCAGCCCGGCATTTCGCATGATGTACTCTGCATATAAGTTAAACAAGCAGGGTGACAATATATAGCCTTGACTATACTTGTACTGCTTTCCTAATTTGGAACCAGTCTGTCGTTCCATGTCCAGTTCTAACTGTTGCCTCTTGACCTGCATACAGATTTCTCAGGAGGCAGGTCAAGTGGTCTGGTATTCCCATCTCTTGAAGAATTTCCCACAGTTTGTTCTGATCCACATGGCCAAAGGCTCTAGCGTACCTTCTTTAGCAGGCTTTCAGACTCCAGGACACTATTCACCTGCCTCAATCACTTCAGGGTCAGATTCCACACACCGAGGGACACTCCTGGTCTTCCCTCATAGCTCAGCTGGTAAAGAATCTGCCTGCGATGTTGAAGACCCTGGTTAGATTCCTGGGTTGGGACGATCCCCTAGAGAAGGGGAAGACCGCCCACTCCAGTATTGTGGCCTGGAGAATTCCAGGGACTTACAGTCCATGGGGTCGCAAAGAGTCAGACAGGACTGAACAACTTTCGCTTTCATTCAAGGACACTCCTATGCCCCGGAGCCTCCTGAAATTACTCACACTAATCAATCTTAAACCGGTTCACCCTGCCTCACCCAATCTGGTTCACTGTGGCAAGAAACCATAAAAGGTTCTTGCCACGGTTTTTCCTCTCCTCTGCCTGCTGACCAGCTCTGGTGTTTCCTCGGCTGTGTGCTTTGTCTCATTTGTGTGCAATCCATGAACACAGCAAGCTGTCATTTCAATGGCAATTACCTCCTGATCAACTGACTTTGCCATGACTAAGTGATAATAAAACCCACATTTTGAAATATATGAAATGAGAATTATTTGTTAAACTTGCTAGTAAGCTCTACAAACAGACTGAATATTCTCTTCATGGGAAGAGTTTTAGCAATAACTTCTTTAATATTTAAGTTAATCAGGTTTTCTATTTCTCTTTGAGTCCATATTCAGTTCAGTTTAGTTCAGTCATTCAGTTGTGTCCGACTCTTTGCGACCCCATGAATCACAGCATGCCAGGCCTCCCTGTCCATCACCATCTCCCAGAGTTCACTCAGACTCACGTCCATCGAGTCCATGATGCCATCCAGCCATCTCATCCCCGGTTGTCCCCGTCTCCTTCTGCCCCCAATCCCTCCCAGCATCAGAGTCTTTTCCAATGAGTCAACTCTTTGCATGAGGTGGCCAAAGTACTGGAGTTTCAGCTTTAGCATCATTCCTTCCAAAGAAATCCCAGGGCTGATCTTCTTCAGAATGGACTGGTTGGATCTCCTTGCAGTCCAAGGGACTCTCAAGAGTCTTCTCTAACACCACAGTTCAAAAGTATCCATTCTTCGGTGCTCAGCTTTCTTCACAGTCCAACTCTCACATCCATACATGACCACTGGAAAAACCATAGCCTTGACTAGACAGACCTTAGTCGGCAAAGTAATGTCTCTGCTTTTTAATATGCTATCTAGGTTGGTCATAACTTTTCTTCCAAGGAGTAAACGTCTTTTAATTTCATGGCTGCAGTCACCAACTGCAGTGATTTTGGAGCCCCCAAAAATAAAGTTTGACACTGTTTCCACTGTTTCCCCATCTATTTCCCATGGAGTGATGGGACCGGATGCCATGATCTTCGTTTTCTAAATGTTGAGCTTTAAGCGAACTTTTTCGCTTTCCTCTTTCACTTTCATCAAGAGGCTTTTGAGTTCCTCTTCACTTTGTGCCATAAGGGTGGTGTCATCTGCATATCTGAGGTTATTGATATTTCTCCTGGCAATCTTGATTCCAGCTTGTGCTTCACCCAGCCCAGCGATTCTCATGATGTACTCTGCATAGAAGTTAAATAAGCAGGGTGACAATATACAGCCTTGATGTACTCCTTTTCCTATTTGGAACCAGTCTGTTGTTCCATGTCCAATTCTAACTGTTGTTTCCTGATCTGCATACAGATTTCTCAAGAGGCAGGTTAGGTGGTCTGGTATTCCCATCTCTTTCAGAATTTTCCACAGTTATTGAGTCCATATTAAGTAATATCATTTCAGTAGTGTTCTGCCTTAGCGGCATTCCCCAGGCTTTATTATGGCATACTCTTATTTTCTAAATACTTTGTTTTTCTAATGTTTTGGTTTCTTAAAAATTTTTCTTCTAATATTGTTTTTCCTAAATATTTGGTTATTTCCATAATTATCTCCTCTACCCTGTTGCCCTAGGAAGTTTCATCCAATACTTCGATTTTTAACACCTTTTCTATGTTAACAGTTCCTGTTATGCATCCTAAGATATAAAGCTGTAAATACAACATCCTACCGAATTCCAAGCAACAATCATAATTTCTACTTATGGCACCATTTCCCTCAGACTCTTTATTTCCAGTCACCCAGTTGTCAGAAATGTGGAGGTCTCACTGGTTCCTCCTTCCCTCCAGCCTTACAACTAACCACCTACAAGCTCTGTCAACCCTAATCTTGCCAGATCAATTTCCTTCCCCTCTTCTCAGCCTACACCTTCACCCTTCCTCACCAGGACACCCGCCACGCCTCCCAACTGGTTTCCTACTTCTCCTCCTTCTACCTAAACTCACTTTCCACAGAGCAGCCGGAATCCTGGACCAGGTCCCATTCCTCTGCTGTTTACAACCTCCGAGTGTCACCCATCACCCCCAGAATGAAATCCACTCTCCTCTTTACTGAGGCCGAAAGCTCCGCCTCTCTGCGCATCAGTGACAAATCGAATTTCAGAGACAGAGTTTTGGGTGAAGCAGAAAAGGACAGCTTTATTGCTTTGCTAGACAAAGGGGGTCACAGCAGGCTAATACCCTCAAAACCATGTGTCCCAACTTGGGTAAAAGAGTGAGAAGTTTTATGGCAATTGTCCAAAGAGGCAAGGACATTGTGGACATTCTGCTGATGTGCTGTGGTGAGTTAAATAGGACTCAGCATCATTAAGCTTCAGTTCCAGCTGGTCCAGGGTCTACATGATGCCAGCCACTTATTACCGCTAAATAAATTAACTTCTCCTACCTGGACCAGTAACGCTGAAGAAACTGAAGTGGAACGGTTCTATGAAGACCTACAAGACCTTTTAGAACTAACACCCCCAAACAATGTCCTTTTCGTTATAGGGGACTGGAGTGCAAAAGTAGGAAGTCAAGAAACACCTGGGATAACAGGCAAATTTGGCCTTGGAATATGGAATGAAGCAGGGCAAAGGCTAATAGAGTTTTGCCAAAAGAACGCACTGGTCATAGCAAACACTCTTTTCCAGCAACACAAGAGATGTCCACATGTGGACATCACCAGATGGTCAATACCAAAATCAGATTGATTATATTCTTTGCAGCCAAAGATGGAGAAGCTCTATACAGTCAACAAAAACAAGACCAGGAGCTGACTGGCTCAGATCATGAACTCCTTATTGCCAAATTCAGACTGAAATTGAAGAAAGTAGGGAAAACCGCTAGACTGTTCAGCTATGACCTAAGTCAAATCTCTTATGATTATACAGTGGAAGTGAGAAATAGATTTAAGGGCCTAGATCTGATATATAGAGTGCCTGATGAACTATGGACGGAGGTTCATGACATTGTACAGGAGACAGGGATCAAGACCATCCCTATGGAAAAGAAATGCAAAAAAGCAAAATATCTGGGGAGGCCCTACAAATAGCTGTGAAAAGAAGAGAAGAGAAAAGCCAAGCAAAAAAGGAAAGATATAAGTATCTGAATGCAGAGTTCCAAAGAATAGCAAGACGAGATAAGAAAGTCTTCTTCAGATCACTAAGCATCAATTTGGGCATTGTCTGAATTCTGACATCACAAGCGAAAACAATTTCAACTCCACTTAAAAAGATGTCAAATTCAGGCAGTTTTACAACAGGAAATGGGGAAAGGTTAAGGCTTTAACATGATTCAGGTGTCATTTGATATATATACAGAGGAAATTAGGTCAGTTAAAATAATTTTTTTAATCAAGAAATTTATAGCTCAGAATAAAATAATGTTTCAATCCATTTTTAATCAGGGTTTTGACTCATTCTTGTTTCTTAACATTTCTTACCCTATACTGACCACTGAAAAGCTACAAACAATGAAAAGTTCAAAGAAGACTTCTGTGCTTATTTCACTAACATTTTAATGCTAGTAAAATTTCAACTATTGAGAGCATCTATCCTCATGAAAAAAAAATGGAGTCTGCCGTTAAAATATGGGCACTGGAATAACACAGGAAGGATTCACTAGTATCAAATTTCCTTGGTTCATGAAACAAATATGGTCAAAGGAAGAAGCCAGAATAGTATAGATAAACCTCAACTGTTTGGCTATTTACTTATAAATATCTATGTAAGTATTCAAGATCCAGCTCAGAAATCACTTCCAGTTGATTACGTGTCTTTACCTCTTCTGTTCTCCAGTGTATGAATCTCTATTTTAACACAATTTCCTTAGATAACAGAAGTCTCCTCCATTCAACTTTTGGCTTCGTAAAAGTATAAGTTCCCTTTGTCAATTTTGAAACCCTAGGCCCTGACCCAGTGTCAAGCTTTCAAGAAAGATTTTTTGACAGAATATAAAAGTATTTTAATCAAGGACTTCCTGTATACATACCAAGTTCTGGTCATTACCACTTTGATAGTCATTTTTAATATTCATTTGCATTTATTTGCCTGCATTGGGTCTCAGTTACAGTGCTGTGGCTCATGGCCTTGTTTGCCCTTTAGTATGTGGGATCTTCATTCCCAAAGCAGGAATCAAAACTGTGTCCCCTACATTGCAAGGCAGTTTCTTAACCACTGGACCACCGGGAAGTTCCTAATAGTAACTTTAAAAAAAAAAAACTTGATCTGCCCTCAAGTAATATGTTCTGATTGTGAGGTTTGAAGAGGCAGTGGGTTTGTTTACTAGTTACCAATCTGTCTTCATCCACTCAGTTTTTCAGGAGCTCAAGGAGCTTAATAGCAACCTGTCTGTATTATTTTTTCTGGCACAAAGAGCTTATATTCCAAATATAACCATCATAATAAAAAATCAAGGAATTGGGTCTCATCATCTTAACACTATTCTTAATGTTCTCTTCAAAATTAAGGTAAAAGATCCATAACATTGCAAATTTTTTTAAAAGAAAACCCCCACGGAAGGAGTGTTTCAGACCATGCTTGCCATTTTTTTTACAGAAGGGAAAATTTTAAATATAACATGTGCAAGTCACTAACCAATTTACTTATAAAATATATCCAGTAAAGAGCTGCTTCTAGGCATAACTTATACATTTAATATGTCCAGTGATAAATCAAAAGCACTCACTATAGGGTGTTTCTAGTGAAATTGTCCCCCTCCTCATTAATTTTGCTGACCGGAATTTCATTTGAAGATTAAGCAGTTAATTTTTCAAGTAGTAACACAAATTCTCTTTTCTTTTAATGGAATACGGTGGAAAAGGGTGTTTGCTACATGTCTGGCTTATGAGTAGGGAGAGAGCAGTTTTATTTTACTGGATAGCAAAGACAATGCTCCCATTTATATAGGTTGGTTTTTTGTTTTGCTTTGTTTTGTAAGCCAGCTACACACATAGTGTAGAAGTTTGAGAATTTTCCTTTCAAGAGAATTATGTAGATTTTTTTTCTATCTATTCAGAAAACCTGCTATTCTAGAGATATAAAACTTGTGTCATCCCAGTGTGTGAAATCTTTGGAATTTGAAATATTAGGGTTCATTATCCCATAGGAGGGTGTACATCTACCACAGGTTGCATTTGGGGTTTGATTTTGATAATATGGACCCTGTAATCGTCCATCACACTCTATCCCCCAAAATATCACACAATAGTGTGTTCAGTAACTCAATATTTCCCATGGGAATTAGCCCTTTCTCCAACTCTGATTTTATAAGCAAGACATAGTGCTTTTTTGAAGAGCCACCTCCTTCCCACCAGATGATCTTAAAATATATTGCAAGTTTCTACACCATGTGAAGTTTCAGGGTAATACTGATAGATCTTCCTAACCTCAGTAATCATCAGCACTGTTTTAAATACTATTTACCAAGTTATTAATGTCCTGTTTTTAACTTTTTATTTGATATTGCAGTATAGCTGATTGACCGTGTTTCTGATAGTTCCAGGTGGGCAGCAAAAGGACTCAGCCATGTATATACATGGATCCATTCTCCCCCAGACTCCCTTCCCATTCTAGCCTTTATCTCCTATTTGTAACAACAATTTTTCTAAATTGTTTTCCTAAATCCTGGGGAAAGCACTCCAAGATGATTTCTTGTGGAAAGAGAGCACAAAACTACAACACGCACAAAAGGCAAGTATTTGTATTCTACTTTCAATTTATTCAAAATATACTGTTCTCTCTCAGTTAAAGGAGAAAGTGATTACATATTCAGTTATCCTGAAATAATTAAAAGGTCATCAATTTCCTGTCATGGAAGTGATATGGTTTAATTACATTCTATAAATGTATTGACCAGGTCATGGGGGAGATAATCCCACTGAGAGGTTATTATCTTAACAACAAACTGACATCCACTGAGCATGATATAAGTGTGGATGTGGAAGTTTGTATATATGTGTGGATTTTAAAATGACTGTAAATTTGGAATTAGCAAGTTCAAACTACTATGCATGTAGTAAACAGCAAATTCCTATTGTATAGCACAGGGAACTATATTCAACATCTTGTAATAATCTGTAATGGAAAAGAATATGAAAAAAGAATATTAATATAGGTATAACCAAATCACTTTTTTAGTACTTGAAACTAACACAATATTGTAAATCAGCTATCAGTCAGTCAGTTCAGTCGCTCAGTCATGTCTGACTCTTTGTGACCCCATGAATCGCAGCACGCCAGGCCTCCCTGTTCATCACCATCTCTCAGAGTTCACTCAGACTCACATCCATCGAGTCCGTGATGCCATCCAGCCATCTCATTCTCTGTTGTCCCCTTCTCCTCCTGCCCTCAATCCCTCCCAGCATCAGTCTTTTCCAATGAGTCAACTCTTCGCATGAGGTGGCCAAAGTATTGAAGTTTCAGCTTCAGCATCATTCCTTCCAAAGAACTATCAACTATACTTCAGTTTAAAAAAGAAATAAATGTAGCAGAATTTCATCTGAAGCAATAATAAAAATAAAATTGCATTTAGGGGAACTGTATTGAGATTAATTAACGTGTGGTTTACTACCCAGAGTCACAAATCAAACATCATCTGGGCTGACAACTTAGGGTGAAAAGTAAAGATTCAAGAGTTTAAAATATAGGGAGAACTTCCATGGTAGTCCAGTGGTTGGGTCCACCTGCCAACGTAGGGGACATAGGATCAAGCCCTGGTCTAGGAGGATCTCATGTGTCTCAGAGCAGCTGAGCCCATGTGCCACAACCACTGAGCCCACTGCTTTAGAGCCTGTGCCCTGCAACAAGAGAAGCCACAGCAACAGGCAGCCCATGCACCACAACTAGAGAAAAACACACAGCAAAAAAGACCTAGCACAGTCGGAAAAAAGCAAATGAAATTTATATATGTGTATATAGGGAAGTCGGTTGAAAAAGGCAAGGAATTTAAATTAACAATAAGATTACTGAACTGCAGAGTATCTGAACAGCAATGCTAGTTGGAACAAGAGTTCCCTTTATTTTTCTAGGAGAAAATAAAATACATATCCATATAAATACAGTATCCACTTATATACTGATATATACAAACTTTCCCCTTGTAAGAACTTTCATCCCATCAGACTAACTATTGAAAGTGGGCAATAAAAATGGCAACTAAATAGAACATCCCTCAAAGCAGTCACACTTTAATTTCCCCTAGTCTATCCTAAAACAGTTAAAAGCAACAAGTCTCTGAGTGTACGGAAAGCTGAAGGAGTCGCTCTGATATCTCCCAGTCATGTGTCAACACCAGCTAAGAAAACTGTACATAACAGACAGTACGGAAACACTCCACTGGCTAGTGAGAATGTTAAAATGTATTATTTCTACCCAAAAGTTTTGCTACAAGTTATAACACACAAGAGTTTCCACACAGAGATTTCTTGCAAGTGAGCTCAATTAGAGTCTCAACACACTGTTATTAACACATGGGGGCTTCCCAGATGGTGGTAGTGGTAAAAAAAAAAAAAAAAAAAAAAACCCTATCTGCCAATGCAGGAGACATAAGAGAGGCAGGTTCATTCCTAGGGTTGGGAAGATGCCCTGGAGAAGGAAATGCAATCCACTCCAAAATTTTTGCCTGGAGAATCCCATGAACAGACGAACCTGATTGGCTACAGTCCATAGGGTTGCAAAGAGTCAGAAAGAACTCAAGTGCTGCACACAAGCATTAACACATGGATTAGTAATTTACAGAACAGACTTTTCTCCTTTTTCTCCTCCACGTCAATCCATGCTTGAAACTCACCAGATTGCACACTTCCTTTACAAAGGTCATTTCTGCTTCGCTCGTCTGAGCTTGTGCACTGGTTATCTGTTTCCTGAATGTTAGGCTACGGTTTTCCCAGTGGTCATGTATGGATGTGAGAGGTGGACTATAAAGAAAGCTGAGCACTGAAAAATTGATGCTTTTGAACTGTGGTGGTGGAGAAGACGCTTGAGAGTCTCTTGGACTGCAAGGAGATCCAACCAGTCCATCCTGAAGGAGATCAGTCCTGAGTGTTCCTTGGAAGGACTGATGTTGAAGCTGAAACTCTAATGCTTTGGCCACCTGATGCGAAGAGCTCACTCATTTGATGCTGGGAATGACTGAAGGTGGGAGGAGAAGGGGACTACAGAGGATGAGATGGCTGGATGGCATCACCGGCTCAGTGGACATGATTTTGGGTAAACTCCAAGAGATGGTGATGGACAGGGAGGCCTGGCGTGCTGCAGTCTATGGGGTCGCAAAGAGTCGGACACGACTGAGCAACTGAACTGAACTGAACTCTTCTTCTCTCTTATTTTCACCTGAAAAACAGACTCAACTCAGAGATCAAAGTAAAACCTTCACAGCTGAGCATTTCTCCCAGTATTTATGGTATTTACATCTAGCCTTGCAGAGTACATCATGAGAAATACTGGACTGGAAGAAGCACAAGCTGGAATCAAGATTGCCAGGAGAAATATCAATAACCTCAGATATGCAGATGACACCACCCTTATGGCAGAAAGTGAAGAGGAACTCAAAAGCCTCTCGATGAAAGTGAAAGAGGAGAGTGAAAAAATTGGCTTAAAGCTCAACATTCAGAAAACGAAGATCATGGCATCCGGTCCCATCGCTTCATGGGAAATAGACGGGGAAACAGTGGAAACAGTGTCAGACTTTATTTTGGAGGGTTCCAAAATCACTGAAGATTGTGATTGCAGCCACAGGGAGGACTGGTGTGCTGTGATTCATGGGGTCGCAAAGAATCGGACACAACTAAGCAACTGAACTGAACTGAACTTGACTCAGTTATGCAAGGCAGCCCATTAAATGCTGAAGCTGATGCTCCAGTACTTTGGCCATGTGATGCAAATAAACCAACTCACTGGAAAAGACCATAATGTTAAGAAAGATGGAGAGCAGGAGAAGAAAGGGTTCCAAAATCACTGAAGATTGTGATTGCAGCCACAGGGAGGACTGGTGTGCTGTGATTCATGGGGTCGCAAAGAATCGGACACAACTAAGCAACTGAACTGAACTGAACTTGACTCAGTTATGCAAGGCAGCCCATTAAATGCTGAAGCTGATGCTCCAGTACTTTGGCCATGTGATGCAAATAAACCAACTCACTGGAAAAGACCATAATGTTAAGAAAGATGGAGAGCAGGAGAAGAAGGAGATGACAGAGGATGAGATGTTTGGATGGCATCACCAACTCGATAGACATGAGTCGGAGCAAACTCTGGGAGATAGTGAAAGACTGAGAAGCCTGGTGTGCTGCAGTCCATGGGGTCACAAAGAGTCAGACATGACTTAGCAATTGAACAACAACAAAGCCCAGTAAATGCAAACACTGGATCAGGAGTCAGCTCCCTATTCTGCCCCTTGACAGCTTTGTGATCCCAAGGAAAGTTCCCAACCACCCAATCATCGGGCTCCTTATGCAGAATATTGGAATATTGACACAAAACTAAAAAGTCTTACAACAGCAAAGAGAGAATTATGAAAAGCCCAGCACAATGTATAACACACAGAGTGAGTGAAAGTCACTCAGTCGTATCTGACTGTTTGCGAATAGATGGGGAAACAGTGGAAACAGTGTCAGATTTTGGTTTTGGGGGCTCCAAAATCACTCTAGATGGTGACTGCAGCCATGAAATTAAAAGACGCTTACTCCTTGAAAGAAAAGTTATGAACAACCTAGACAGCATATTCAAAAGCCAGAGACATTACTTTGCCGACTAAGGTCTGTCTAGTCAAAGCTATGGTTTTTCCTGTGGTCATGTATGGATGTGAGAGTTGGACTGTGAAGAAGGCTGAGTGCCAAAGAATTGATGCTTTTGAACTGTGGTGCTGGAGGAGACTCTTAAGAGTCCCTTGGACTGCAAGGAGATCCAACCAGTCCATTCTGAAGAAGATCAGCCCTGGGATTTCTTTGGAAAGAATGATGCCAAAGCTGAAACTCCAGTCCTTTGAACAACTCATGAGAAGAGTTGATTCATTGGAAAAGACTCTGATGCTGGGAGGGATTGGGGCAGGAGGAGAAGGGGATGACAGAGGATGAGATGGCTGGATGGCATCACTGACTCAATGGACATGAGTTTGAGTGAACTCCGGGAGTTGGTGATGGACAGGGAGGACTGGCATGATGCGATTCATAGGGTCGCAAAGAGTCAGACACGACTGAGCGACTGAACTGAACCAAACTGGACCTTACAGTCCATGGAATTCTCCAGGCCAGAATACTGAAGTGAGCAGCCTTTTCCTTCTCCAGGAGATCTTCCCAACCCTGGGGATCGAACCCAGGTCTCCCATGTTGCAGGTGGATTCTTTACTAGCTGAGCCACAAGGGAAAATCAAGAATACTGGAGTGGGTAGCCTATCCCTTCTCTAGCAGAGCTTCCTGACCCTGAAATTGAACTGAGGTCCCCTGCATTGCAGGCACGTGCACACACACAGAGGCACTCAGTAAATGGTGCCCCTCCTCGTGCCTCCAGAAATCCTGTCCTGCGTCCCCAGGACGAGGCCGCCTGCATTTGATCAGTGCCTGCTTGCTGCTTCTTGAAGCCCTGTGTGTGTATGAAGCTTCTCCTGTTACAGCCTTCTCCTCTTTCGTCTTCCTGGCTGATCCCAGCTTCCGACACAGAGACTGTGATTCACCTTACCTGGGGTGGCATCTGCAGTTGAATACTTTTTAAATGTTTTACTCTTTAAAAAAATTTTTTTTTATTTTGTATTGGAGTATAGGTAATTTACAATGTTGTGTTAGTTTCAAGTGGACAGCAAAATGATTCAGTTATATATATATAGATAGATAGATAGATTCTTTTCCCATATAGGTTCTTATAGAATACTAAGTAGAATTCCCTGTGCTATACAGTAAATCCCTGTTGATTATCTATTTTAAATATAATAGTGGTATCTGCTAATCCCAATCTCCTCATTTATCCCACCCTTACACTTTTCCCCCTGGGGTAACTATAAATTTGTTTTCTATGTCTGTGAGTCTGCTTCTGTTTTGTGTCTTAATTTTTTTTTGGGGGGGGGATACTAATTCTTTTTTAAAAATTTTTTATTTTATATTGGAATATAGTTGATTTGCAATGTTGTATTAGTTTCAAATGTACAGCAAAGCAATTCAATTATACATATACATATATCTATTCTTCTTCAGATTCTTTGCCCATAATAGGTTGTTACAGAATATTGAGTAGAGTTCCCTGTGTTATACAGTAGGAACCTGTTGATTATCTATTTTATATATGCATATGTTAATCCCATGCATGCATATGTTAATCCCAACCTCCAAAGTCCTATGTATACAGGAAGTTTCCTCTGTATTACAGCCTTCTCGTTGTCTTTCTCCCCAACAGATTACACTTTCTGATACAGAGGTTGTGATTCACATCACCCACCCTAGGTGGGATCTGCAGTTCAATATTTTTTAAACTTCTAGGGATTACTGTGATGTGCAAACAGAATCAAAACCCTCCACATCCCTCCAAGATCCCTCCAACTAATGGAGTCCCTTTCCAAATGTCTTGTAATTGTTTGCTAAGTGGAGACATCCTTCAAGGCCAGCACTGTGCTTCACTCATCGTTCAGTCACTAGAAATTAAACATAGTCAAGTATTTTGCCAATTCACAAAGTGCTAATAAATAAACAAGTAAAATGTTGGATTAAAGAGGACTTTCTAGTCCTCTTTTTTTTTCTGGAGAATGTGTATAATACTTCTCCTACTCAAAAAGATATTGGAAAGTAAGTCAAATTTTTTAAAAGGCATATGTTTAAATAAATGTGTACTGTATAAAAATAGCACTGCTAAATTCCAATGATATATGTTTACAGATATATATTTACATATATAAATGATATATGTTTACATATATAGAAAGTTGAAGTTTGTATGAAGTTCATACAAAAAGAAAGCTGAAGCTAGGAATGTTTCATGAAAATTGATCAATTTAGTCATTCAGACTTCTCTTTTGAACTTACTTTGTTTTTAATTTGTGACTTTCAGTAGTCTTCCTGGAAATAACTTCTATAATGTAGAATTCATGGTGGCAGCGACTTTGAAGAGAGCTCACTACATGCTGAGGCCAACAACATCCCACTTGTGAACAAGACTGGAGTGTGAAGCTGTGGCCCCAGGAGAAGGATCACATGGGCAGTCAGTGTGGACTCAGAGCTGGATCAAATTCAAAAAAGCAGAACAAGACCAGAATCCATTCTCGAAGTGTTATTCCTCAAGCAAGACTTGGACAGCCCCAACTCTGGGCGTTAGCCTAAAGAGTTAATTACCCTAAAGGGGTAATTGCCCTAAAGGGGTAATTCTTTACACTTGGTGGTGCTCTGAGTGAGTCTATTACTGCCTGTAGGATGTGGGGAATAGCAGTGATTGTTTCCAACCGGGTTCTTGACAAATTACCACAAACTTAGCGGCTTGGCAACCAGAGGTAAAGACACTCCACAGATGTACTCTCTAACAGTTCCGGAGGCCAGACGTCCAGATGAGTCTTGAGGAGCTGAAATCAAGGCGTCGGCCGGGCCTGTTCCTTCCGGAGGCTCCAGGAGGTAAGCTGCTCCTCACCTCCTGCAGCTTCTGGTGGCTCCTCTGCATTCCTCCCATCCCTGCCTCTGGTCTCATCAGGCCCTCCTCCACTGCAGCCAGGGCTTCCTCTCCTTCTGCCTCCCTTTAGGTTTATATTTGGGGCCACCTGAGTGAGCCAGGATAACCTCTTGCACCTCCAAATCCTAAACTTAATCATATCTGCCAAGTCCATCTTGCCAAGGAAGGTGATGTTCACTGGTCCTGCTGATGAGGACGTGGACATCTTTGGGGGCCATTATTCAGCCTGTACAGATACAGAACTAGATGAAAGTGAGATCTGTCCACAGATAATCATACTTCGAGGCAGCAGGTAATGATGCTTTGAGAGTAGTGCAGGTGAAGCCGTGCAGGAGGGAGAGGGGGATAAACTCCCCATTAAGGAAAGCCAGCAGAGGCTCTGGGGGCTGAAGGGTCCGAGCCCGTCTAGAAAGATGGGAAGACTCTGGAAACACAAAAACACTGAATATGTCATAAAAGCTCAGTGATCAACACCCACTCTTCTTGTGGTGTGCATATACACTTACACACACTCAGGAAAAAAATCCAAAACATCTTTTCAGAAAAGAATGATATTGAGAATATTCTGGACCAGTCAGCCAATGTTATAAACTGATACCAATGGTATCAGTTGTAACCACGATATAAACTGATATTACATAAAATATTGAAATTCTAGAATGAGGTTAAACTGAAACATAAGAGTCAAGGAATTG
>SJYC01085213.1:0-65313 GCA_006408675.1 Madoqua kirkii
CACCAAATAGATGGACATGAGTTTGAGTGAACTCCAGGAGTTGGTGATGGATAGGGAGGCCTAGCCTGCTGCGGTTCATGGGGTTGCAAAGAGTCAGACACAACTGAGTGACTGAATTGATTGAACAGTCATTTCGAAGAGAGTTGGCATATACACACCACCATGTGTTATCCGGGCTTCCCATGTGGAGCTAGTGGTAAAGAACCTGCCTGCTAATGCAGGAGATGTAAGAGATACAGGTTCGATTCCTGGGTCTAGAAGATGCCCTGGAGGAGGGCATGACAACTGACTGCAGTATTCTTACCTGGAGAATTCCATGGACAGAGGAGCCTGGCGGGCTAACAGTTCATAGAGTCACAAAGAGTTGGACACGACTAAAGTGACTTAGCATGCATGCAGGTGTTATCCAACCATCCACAGATGAAATTTGGATTCAGTCACTTAAAAAAATATATGAAGTACTGACACACACTACAAGGTGGACGACCCTTGAAACGTTACGCCAAGTGAAAAAAGCCAGACACACAGACCACGTGTTGTATGATTTTATATATGAAATGACCAGGACATGTGCACCCATGGACACAGAAAGCGAATTAGTGGCTGCCAGGGGCTGGAGAGAAGGGGTATGGGAAAGGACGCTTAGTGGGTATAGATGTCCTTTTGGGGTGATGAAAATATTTTGAAACTAGAGACGGGTGATTATACAGTGTTGTGGGTGTATCTAATGCCACTGAATTCTTCCCTTTAATAAAACAGCTAACTTTGTGTTATGTGAATTTCACACTTTTTAAAGAGGAGGGAGATTTGTAGATAGTCGGGAGGCTCTCATGATAATTTTTTCAGACACAGTGGAATTAGGGTAGAGGTTCCTATTAAGCAGATTTCTCAGGTTCCTTCCTTAAATCCCAGGAATGAGTTTGCCTTTGCTCAGGACTGCACTTGCCTCAGATAAAACATCCTAGCAGGGGCTTGCCTGGGAAGCCAAGGTTAGCTCCAAGAAAGGCAGAAGGGCTGGCTTCAGCCTTCCACTGGCAGGGATCCATCCTCTGTGGAGAAAAAGAAAAACTAAGCAGCTAATGTTGACTGGAATTATTATTATTATTATCCTTATGCGATGCTGACCTTTTCTTTTCCGTGGCCTAAAATCAGATTGCGTGCTGTTTATTCAGCTTTTGCCTGGGATTCCTTTCTAGGTTCTATTGATTCTCTTCTGCTGCTGCAGCAGAACCAAGCCAAGGTGAGATCCGGTGGGTACACACAGCTCACTTCAGGGTTTCACCCGCAGACACAGGAGGAGGCAGCAACGCGGGTTTCTGGTTACACATAGGTTCCCGCTTTCTTTCTCATGCCCCAGGCTCACCTGGGAAGCCTACCTAGAGTCTCCCCCAAGGGAACCCAACTCTGGGCTGTTGAGATTCCAGCCTCTAGAGCCAAGAAGTCTGAGACTTGAAGACCCGCTTGCTCAATTCCCATTGGAACTTTGATAAGAATGCCAGCCTTTCTCAGGGCAGGATATCACTGTCAGGAGAGGAACGGATAAAAAGAAGTGGGGAACTAGCTGGGAATGAGCTTTGAATACATAACGCTTTGCTGTCCTGCATTTTGATTTGAGTGAATGTGCATTCAAAATTGCCTTTCTATGACACAGCTCATCCGAAGAGGTCCTATCTATCAGGGTCCAGTCAAAAGGCAGAACTCACTCTGGTTACTTTAACAAGGAAGATGGGATACAAAGAAATGTTAACGATAAGAGATGCTTAACTATTTTATTTTTTAAAAGGCTGAAAGGGACCCTTGAGAAGTAGCATCACCTGGGGGAGAGAGATAAAAAAAGCAAGAACTAGGAGAGAAGCCCCCTCTTCCCATCCCCAAGGCTGAGACTCAGAGCTCCTCAGAAGAGGGCTTAGCTACCACAGGAACTTGCAAAGTGCAGGTGGTCAAGAAACTTTCGGGAAGGCAAAGTCCAGAGGCAGCCTGGAGAAGCAAGTCATCGTCGGGGTGTGAGTGGGAAGAGCTCTGGGAAGTGACCATTGCGGGGATAACACGGCCGGAGGGGCAGCGGGAGCTTGTCTGCATTGGTCACGGGGCCGCTGCAGAGAATGGTAACCGCTGAAGGCTCAGAACTCAGAAGCAAAGAGTCTTCGCCTTGCACTGCCCTTCTAGAACCCTCCAGTGATGAAGGCCACGTTTGGCCAGTGGGCAAAGAGGAACTATGGACAGGCTCCAGCACTAGTATCAAAAGTCAGGACAAAGAAGAGTGGGTCTGCACATGAGAGATAATACATTGAAACTAGAATGATGGGCACCCCATGCTAAATCTGGGCTCACTTTCAGGGGTTCCCTGTTCTAGATCTGGCCTCACCTCTGTGGGATCCCCATTCTAGACCCAGTCTCACCTCTGGGGAGCCCCATTCTCAGTGTGGCTTGGCCTCCAGGGGACCCTCATTCTAGGTCTAATCTCATCCCTTCACCTCAATGAACTGCTACCAACCATAGCATCTCCATCCCTTTTGGGGGCACAGACAACATCCTTCACCAACTCCATTTCCCAGTGAGTGAGTGAGTGAAAGTCATCCAGTCGTGTCCAACTCTTTGCAACCCCATGAACTACACAGTTCATTAAATTCTCCAGGCCAGAATACTGGAGTGGATAGCCTTTCCCTTCTCCAGGGGATCTTCCCAACTCAGGGATCAAACCCAGGTCTTCCACATTACAGGCAGATTCTTTGCCAGCTGAGCCACAAGCGAAGCCCAAGAATATTGGAGTGGATAACCAATCCCTCCTCCAGGGGATTTTCTCGACCCAGGAATTGTACTGGGATCTCATGCATTGTAGGCAGATTCTTTACCAGCTGAGCCACAAAGTAAGCCCCCATTTCCTGTATTCAACAATATATCCAGGTGGGTCAAAGAACATCAATAAACTTTCCAAATCAACAGTTGATCAATGTTTTCACAGTGTCTCAGGAGGAGGAGAAAGGTAAAGAGGAGGACTTTCATAAACTTAGATGGGCCCAGAATGGCTCTATTTTCACCAAAGTCAGTTTACTTTTCCTGATAGACTCTGTTCCCCATTTCCTTTCACAGTTAGGCTGATTCTAGCCAGTGGGATGTAAGCAAAAGTAACGTATCCCACTTGCAGGCCTGGCCCCTAGAGCAGCCCCAGCCCCTGTGTCCTCTCTTTGCCATGACCCACCAGCTGCCTGCAGAAGAGGAGTCTGTGGTCTGAGGGAATGGCAGAGTTTCTAGGGAAGGAGGTTAAGGCCCTGAGTCATCCTTTGGAGGAGAGCATCCCTGGAGAGCTGCCCAGCCAGGCAGCTCCACCTTGGACTGTGATGAGAGGAGGGAATAAGCCCTTAGTGCACTGGTGTCCAGAGCAGCAGCATCTGAATGACTTGGAGACTTGCTAGAAATGCAAGTCCTCAGGCCTCAGCCTGCACATACACATTAGAAACCCTGGGAGAGAGTTTCCATAAGCCCTGTATTTTAATAGAGCTTCCTCTATGGCTCAGCTGACTTTGGTGAAAATAGCTGGTAAAGAATCCACCTGCAAGGCTGGAGACCCAGGATCCTGGGTTAGGAGTATTCCCTGGAAAAGGAAGTGGCAACCCACTCCAGTATCCTTGCCTGGAAAACTCCGTGGACAGAGGAGCTTTACCGTCTACAGTCCATGCTGCTGCTGCTGTTGCTGCTGCTGCTAAGTTGCTTCAGTCGTGTTTGACTCTGTGCGATCCCATAGACAGCAGCCCACCAGGCTCCTACAGTCCATAGGGTTGCAAAGAGTCAGACATAACTGAACAACTAAGCGTGCAAGCGTGTATTTTAATAAGGAGATTTGGACACGTGACTGCAGCCATGAAATTAAAAGACGCCTACTCCTTGGAAGGAAAGTTATGACCAACCTAGATAGCATATTCAAAAGCAGAGACATTACTTTGCCAACAAAGGTCCATCTAGTCAAGGCTATGGTTTTTCTAGTAGTCATGTATGGATGTGAGAGCTGGACTGTAAAGAAAGCTGAGCACCGAAGAATGGATACTTTTGAACTGTGGTGTTGGAGAAGACTCTTGAGAGTCCCTTGGACTGCAAAGAAATCCAACCAGTCCATTCTAAAGGAGATCAGCCCTGGGATTTCTTTGGAAGGAATGATGCTAAAGTTGAAGCTCCAGTACTTTGGCCACTTCATGTGAAGAGCTGACTCATTGGAAAAGACTCTGATGCTGGGAGGGATTGGGGGCAGGAGGAGAAGGGGATGACTGAGGATGAGAAGGCTGGATGGCATCACGGACTCGATGGACGTGAGTCTGAGTGAACTCCGGGAGTTGGTGATGGACAGGGAGGCCTGGCGTGCTGCGATTCATGGGGTCACAAAGAGTGAGACACGACTGAGTGACTGAACTGAACTTAATTGAAAGTATGAGAACATCTGCCTTATTGTATAAGAGGACTAAGATTTGGAGGGTTTTGTTAAATCCACAGGAAGTCACAACATAAAAATCACAAACTGAGTCCTAAGTAACCAGTTAAAATTTGACCACTGTCTCACCAGGGACCTCTGTCACAACTCATTAATTCCAAGCCTGGACCAAGCTGATTAGGTCTTCATACAGTTGAAGACTTACTAACCTCATATATCACCTATGACCTTTGACCAGGAACCAGGACTGCATTCATTAATTGAGTTATTTTGGACAAGCTGGGTAATCTGATCATTTTATTGCCTCTGCAGAAAAAGCAGATCAACCCCCCACCCATGTACTAGTCACTTGGAGGAAATCCTCAGAAAAGGATGAGCTAGTAGATTGCATGTCCATGTTTAGAGAAATTCTATATGACTCTTTTTATACCCATCAAATTTTAGGAAATGAAAAGCAGCCACTCTCCAGCTCTGTATACCAGCTGCAAACAGGAGACTGTGCAGATGCAAATAGTCTAGGCTAGCTCATTTTCAATTTATAACTTTCCTGATGCTAAGTTTTCTGTGTCAACTGTTGGCCAAAATGGAATGCCATCTCCACAAAAAATTCGGGCTAAGTTCCCAAATATAAAGTCCAAATTTTAGGGGTTTTGAAATCACATACTTTTCCCGGGAGGAAAAGTATCGTCGTTCCAGGGAAATGGAAGCTTGGAAAGAGCATCTAATATCAAAGCGATGTGTTTAATTAGCCACATGGGTAAACAAGAGCTGCCAGGAACACGGTGGCTCAGAGGAGAATCGTGGCATTTAGTTCCAGCTCTGTGCAAAGCCACATCTTCAGCACTTAGTTCAGGAGTAATTACCATCTTGCTGGCCCTCGGGTAGAGGGAGAAAAGAAATAACTATATTCATCTTGTGATTAAATGGCAATTAGCAGCTAAGTGCCCGGCATAACATGGCAGTTACCACCTCATCACAGCGTCAGCAGCTTCCCTGGCCAATCCCCCCAGCCTGCTGGGTATCAGAG
The DNA here is from genome assembly GCA_006408675.1 of Madoqua kirkii. Classification (NCBI taxonomy): domain Eukaryota; kingdom Metazoa; phylum Chordata; class Mammalia; order Artiodactyla; family Bovidae; genus Madoqua; species Madoqua kirkii. The sequence goes on from SJYC01085213.1 coordinate 5,448, forward strand.
CCCAGCACTGCAGGTCTAGGACCATGGGAAAGACCCAGGCACCAGCCAGAGCGAGGCACAAATTAGTGGTTAAAAGTGTGCACTCCATAGCCAAGCGGCTTAGGTTCCAAACACAGCCTGACCACTTATCAACTTGCCAACTTGGCCAAGTTGCTAAAAGTTTTTAGTGTCAGTGTCCTCATCTGAAAAACTGAAGGAAAAGAGTTGTTTCTAACACATAGTGTGGTGGGCGTGAGGCTTAAGTGAGTTAGTAGATGCAAAGTGTTTACTAGAGCTTCTAGAACACAAAATATCACCAGAGATGGCTATTGTTTCCCCCATGCTTCTTCTCCTCCGTGGGGCTGGAACAGATTAACTCTTTCCTGCCTTGCATGCATGACTGAATGCTTAAAACCATTTTAAATGTACCACCAAAGCAAACACAAGCTCAGATTTAAAAAAAAAAAAAAAAAAAAAAAAACCCTCCCTTATATCACCCTTCCTCTTTGGTTCTGAGTGAATTCTGATTTATCCTCCACCAAAGGGACCACCCTCAGTTGTTCCAGATTGTGAAATAAACAGAAGTAATATCCAAGAAGGCCTGAACAGAAGTTGTTTATCACCCCTAAAAGAGCAAGGTGATGGATTCGGACAAGAAACTGCATCTCAAGACAGAATGAATGAGGATGAACCAAAATAAGACCATAGGAATGGTGGGTGTGGCCAAGTTCTCGATTATCTACCTTTACAACCAACATTACTCCTCAGGTTGGCATCTCCTCTCCCCAGAGATTTGGTGAACTTGGTGCACCAGTGATTTCTGAAATTGGTTTTAAAACATAGTTCAGTTCAGTTCAATTCAGTTGCTCAGTCATGTCCGACTCTTTGCAACCCCATGAATTGCAGCACGCCAGGCCTCCCTGTCCATCACCAACTCCCAGAGTTCACTCAGACTCACGTCCATCGAGTCCATGATGCCATCCAGCCATCTCATTCTCTGTCATCCCCTTCTCCTCCTGCCCCCAATCCCTGTCAGCATCAGAGTCTTTTCCAGTGAGTCAACTCTTCATGTGAGATGGCCAAAGTACTGGAGTTTCAGCTTTAGCATCATTCCTTCCAAAGAAATCCCAGGGCTGATCTCCTTCAGAATGAATTGGTTGGATCCCCTTGTAGTCCAAGGGACTCTCAAGAGTCTTCAAGCAGATGGTAAATCTGTTATAAAACCAAAGAGCCTTTTTAAGGTTACCCATTTGGGGGTGGCAGGGGTTCTTTGTTCTCAGATGCTTTCCCACCCCTTGCCCTGCTCAGCACTTAGTAGGTGGGAACTTCTTTTCCCATGCCCCTTGTCAATTATCTTTGTCCATCTGGAGACAATGGTAAGACCAGAGGCGCTTATCCTACCTGGAGCAGAGCTTCCAACAGTGCCTGCATCTCCTCTCAGAGAGCCCCAAACTGTGAGCTCCCAGGTTCGGTCAGGACATCCCCACTCTGGGACTCCAGTGCAATATCACATCCTTGCAACACCCTTCTCCAGCCCAAGAGGTGGCAATGGAATGCTCTCATGTTCTCATTGCTAATCACTGATCGCCTAATGGCTCTCTAGTTGTTTCTTAGCTCCTACATCACGTACATAAACAATTCCCTTCATTAAATTCCTTCTGTTTGAAATATCTATGCTGGATTTTATTTCTGAAGAAACCCTGACTGATAAACTGTTGCTTCATCTGTATTTTCCCCCCTCCAATATCTCAGTGAGAAAAGCACTGGACTAGGAGTCAGGAGCCCTGAGTTCTGGTCCCAGTTCTACAATAACTGACAATGTTCCCAAAGGCATTCTCCTCTGTGCCTCAGTTTCCTAATAAATAAGATGATTGTGCTAGGGGACTTCTAAGATCACTTTCAGCCATAAAGTTCTGGGACTAGACATTCTGGCCATGCCACCTGGCACTACACCCCATGGTGCCCAGTGACATTGATTTACTCTCTGAGTTGGTTGGAGAACATTCCCAAGTGCACCATTTTACATTAGCAGCTGAGACAGAGCAAGGTGGTCTTGGCCGTGTTATAAGTGATAGAAGGAACTGAGGAGGGTGGCAGTGGATGGTCTGCATGTGTGGGGGGGTGGTCACACATATGCTTGTATGTGCTCAGGATTCCCTAAGAAACCTTCGCTGGTGCATTATTCTCTCTCAATTCACGATTCCCACTTTTATCTCTTAGATTTAAAATGATAGCTTAGCACATTAGCGTTGCAAGATGGAGACTGGGAAGGATGATACTATGTAAATTAACATCCTAGCCAAATTAGCATAAACATACTAAGTCACAAGCATGAATACATGACATATTTGAAGTCTTAACAAGTAGATTCTATTTTCTTTCTCTCCTCTGAACTATCAGTTTTCAATCATTTTTTTTTTCACACAACAGTATGATCAGTTATGGGCCATAGTTGCGTATATAGCTGAATATAGCATGGTATATATAGCTGGTATATAGCATGCAAAATTTTCAGTGTGCTATCTGTAACCTGATCCCTTTTGCTTTTTCTCATCATTATGCAAAAAAATTCTTATTGTGTACTAATGCCTGCAACACTTAAGCTGCTGCAGCTGCTAAACTGCTTCAGTCGTGCCCGACTTTGTGTGACCACATAGACGGCAGCCCACCAGGCTCCCCTGTCCCTAGGATTCTCCAGGCAAGAACACTGGAGTGGGTTGCCATTTCCTTCTCCAATGCATGAAAGTGAAAAGTGAAAGTGAAGTCGCTCAGTCGTGTCTGACTCTTAGCGACCCCATGGGCTGCAGCCTACCAGGCTCTTCCGTCCATGGGATTTTCCAGGCAAAGGTACTGGAGTGGGGTGCCATTGCCTTCTCTGAAACAACACTTACAGAATAACCTTTTAACTGGTTTTAGGCTACAGTTGCAATCAAGTACATTTTTAAGTCAGTTATCAGTTTATGCCCTTTACTGATAAGATGTTTAAATATAAGCTTATATGCATGCAGGTATGTTTACATACAACACACACACAAACACACACCCTCACAGTCACAAAACTCACCCTTGAAGATACTACTACAGTGAAAACTCATAAAAGTTATCTTCTCGGGCAAATAGATGGTCCTAAACTTCACTCACAGTAATCTATTTTCTTTTAACTCCTCAGTACTTCATAAAAAGGCTGGTAATAAGCTTTTTAATCAAAAACCAGTACTGAAATATTAATATTAATCTATAACTGCAGTGTCCAATAGGGTAGCCACTAAACACATGTGGTTATTAAGCACTTGAGATATGGCTGATTTGAATCAATTTGCAGCATAAATACAAACACACACCAGATTTTAAATCCTCAGTTATCAGAAAAATATGACTTTCCAGGTGGCACTCTAGGTAAAGATCCTGCATGCTAATGCAGGAGGCACAAGAGACTGGAGTTCGATCCCTGGGTCAAGAAGATGCCCTGGAGTAGGAAATGGCAACCAACTCCAGTATTCTTCCCTGAAAAATTCCATGAACAGAGGAGCCTGGTCCATGGGGCTGCAAAGAGTTGGACACAACTGAGCACAGGAGAAAAGTAAACATAATATATCTCGTGAATATTTTTATGTTGATTGTATGTTGAAATTATAATATTTTGGATACAATTGTTACAACTCAACATGTGCTGCTTTTAATTAGAAAATGCTAATATTTTACTAATTTACTAATATATATTTCTACTGGGCAGCACTGATTCTAGAAGTTAAAGTAAACAAAAAGATATTTCTACTGTGGTTCTTACAGAAGAACCTTGATGAAAGGCAGCAGTATTGACCACAATTGATGGGGGCGGGGATGGAGACTGGCCAAATTTACAGGAAAGATGGATGGTTGGAGTTTCAACCTGCTGACACCCAAATCAAGCTTCAGTCTATACAGAAAATAGCAAAGACCCAATTAGCGGTGCTGTACACTGAAAACAGCATCGTTGTGTTAACAGTTTGTGCGTTCTTCCAAAGTCCAAGAGAGAAGGGCCTGAGGTGATTTCTCTTACTGATTGAAACCTGAAGAAAGTAAAGACCTTGGAGTTAAAGTTTCCGAGGCTTGATTCCTCCATATTGTCTCCCATTTCAGTATCATCCAAAAGCACATGTCAAAAATAAATCTTACAGAGATACAAGAGATTTTAAAGCTTTCGGCTTCCTTCCCAGGTGGCACTAGTGGTAAAGAACCCACCTGCCAATGCAGGAGACATATAAAAGATGTGGATTTGACCCCTGGGTTGGGAAGATCCCCTGAAGAAGGGCATGACAATCCGCTCCAGTATTCTTGCCTGGAAAATGCCCATGAGGAGCCTGGCGGGCTACAGTCCAAGGGGTCACACAGTGTTGGACAAGCCTGGAGCAACTTAGCACACACACACACACTGAGCTTTAAGACATTCAGTGGGAAAAGAGTGCATACACGTTGCGTCTTACATCTAAATAAATGTATTCATCATCTCAGTCCTTGCACATAGCATGAAACTTGGTACACAGTGGGTGCCCAATGATATTTGCTGAATGCACCAAAGTAACAACTCAAATATGGCAGTTATTGAAATTTGGATCCACTTCCCTTGTGGCTCAGACAGTAAAGTGTCTGCCTGCAATGCAGGAGACCTGGGTTCAATTCCTGGATCAGGAAGATCCTCTGGAGAAGGAAATGGCAACCCACTCCAGTACTCTTGCCTGGAAAAGCCCACGGATGGAGGAGCCTGGTAGGCTACAGTCCAGGGGGGTCGCAAACTGTTGGACATGACTGAGCAACTTCACTCACTCACATGCTACTTAAGATAAGGAAACAAAGATGCAGTTCTAGAAAATCAGAATCATAGTTAAAGAAATTATCAAGAACAGATCACAGTCATTAAAATGATGAAAAACTAAACCGAGTTTCAGAATGCCATTGTTGTTCCATCACTCAGTTGTGTCCAACTCTTTGCAACCCCATGAACTGCAGCACACCAGGCTTCCCTGTCCTTCACTATCTCCCTGAGTGATGCTATCCAACCATCTCATCCTCTGTCGTCCCCTTCTCTTCCTGCCTTCATTCTTTCCCAGCATCAGAGTCTTCTCCAGTGAGTCAGTTCTTCCAATCAGGTGGCCAAAGGACTAGAGCTTCAGCTTCAGCATCAGTCCTTCCAATGAATATTTAGGACTGATTTTCTTTCGGATGGACTTGTTGGATCTCCTTGCAGTCCAAGGGACTCTCAACAATCCTCTCAAGCATCACTGCTCCAAGGCATTAATTCTTCAGCACTCAGCCTTTTTTATTGTCCAACTCTCACATTCATGCATGACTACAAGAAAAACTATAGCCTTGACTATATGGATCTTTGTCAGCAAAGTAATATGTCTGCTTTATAATACATTTTCTAGGTTGGTCAGAGTTTTTCTTCCAATGAGCAAGCATCTTTCAATTTCATGGCTGCAGTCACCATCCACAGTGATTTTAGAGCCCAAGAAAATAAAGTCTGTCACTGTTTCCATTGTTTTCCCATCTATTTGTCATGAAATGATGGGACCAGATGCCATGATCTTTGCTTTTTGAAAGTTGATTTTAAGCCAGTTTTTTCACTCGCTTCTTTCACCTTCATCAAGAGGCTCTTTAATTCCTCTTCACTTTCTGCCACAAGGGTGGTGTCATCTGCATACCTGAGGTTATTGATATTTCTCTCAGCAAATTAATTCCAGCCTGTGCTTCATCCAGCCCAGCATTTCTCATGATGTACCCTACATATAAGTTAAATAAGCAGGGTGACAATATATAGCCTTGATGTACTCCTCTCCCAGTTTGGAACCAGTCCGTTGCTCCATGTCTAATTCTAACTGTTGCTTCTTGACCTGCATACGGGTTTCACAAGAAACAGGTAAGGTGGTCTGGTATTCCCATCTCTTTAAGAATTTTCCACAGTTTGTTGTGATCTACACAGTCAAAGGCTTTAGCATAGTCAGGAAGCAGAAGTACATGGTGTTTCGCAATTCTCTAGCTTTTTCTATGATACAACAGGTATTGGCAATTTGATCTCTGGTTCCTCTGCCTTTTTAATTTCATCTTGTACATCTGGAGTTCTCAGTTCACATACTGTTGAAGACTCGCTTTGAGAATTTTGAACATTACTTTGTTAGTGTGTGAGATGAGTGCAATTATGCAGTAGTTTGAACAATCTTTGGCATTGCCCTTCTTTGGGATTGGAATGAAAAGTGACCTTTTCCAGTCCTGTGGCCACTGCTGAATTTTTCAAATTTGCTGGCATATTGAGTGCAGCACGTCAACAACATCATCTTTTAGGGTTTTAAATAACTCAGCTGGAATTCCATCACCTCCACTAGCTTTGTTCATGGTGATGCTTCCTAAGGGCCATGTGACTTCTCATTCCAGGATGTCTGGTTCTAGGTGAGTGATCACAGCATCATGGTTATCCAGGTCATTAAGATCTTTTTTAATATAGTTCTGTGTATTCTTTCCACCTCTTCTTAATATCTTCTGCTTCTGTTAGGTCCATACCATTTCTGTCCTTCATTGTGCCTATCTTCTCAAGAAGTGTTCCACTGGTATGTCTAATTTTCTTGAAGACACCTCTAGTCTTTCCCATTCTGTTGTTTTCCTCTATTTCTTTACATTGTCCAATTAAAAAGGCTTTCTTATCTCTCCTTGCTATTCTCTGGAACTCTGCATTCAGATGGGTATATCTTTCCTTTTCTCCTTTGCCTTTTGCTTCTCTTCTTTTCTCATCTATTTGTAAGGCCTCTTCTGACAACCACTTTGCTTTTTTGCATTTCTTTTTCTTGGGGATGGTCTTAATCACCACAGCCTGTACAACGTTACAAACCTCAGTCCGTAGTTCTTCAGGCACTCTGTCTATCAGATATAAATCCTTGAATCAATTTGTCACTTCCACTGAATAATTATAATGGGTTTTATTTCAGTGAATGGTCTAGTGGCTTTCCCTACATTCTTCAATTTAATTCTGAATTTGGCAATAAGGAGTTCATCATCTGAGCTACAGTCTGCTTCCGGTCTTGTTTTTGCTGACTGTATAGAGCTCTTCCATCTTCAACTGCAAAGAATATAATCAATCTGATTTTGATATTGATCATCTGATGATATCCATGTGTAGAATCATCTCTTGTGGTGTTGGAAGAGGGTGTTTGCTATGACCAGTGCATTCTCTTGGAAAAACTGTTAGCCTTTGTCCCGTTTCATTTTGTCTCCAAGGCCAAATTTGCCTGTTACTCCAGGTGTCTCTTGACATCCTACTTTTGCATTCCAGTCCCCTGTGATGAAAAGGACATCTCCTTTTAGTGTTAGTTCTAGAAGGTCATATAGATCTTCGTAGAACCATTCAACTTCAGCTTCTTCGGTTTCAGTGGTTGGGTCATAGACATGGATTATTGTGATATTATGAATAGTTTACCTTGGAAATGAACAGAGATCATTCTGTTGTTTTTGAGATTGCTTGAGATTGCACCCAAGTACTGAATTTCAGACTCTTTTGTTGATTATGATGGCTACTCCATTTCTTCTAAGAAATTCTTGCCCACAATAGTAGATATAATGGTCATCTGAGTTAAATTCATGCTTTCCTGTCCATTTTAGATCACCGATTCCTAAAATTGCCGATGATTACTCTTGCCATCTCCTCTTTGACCACTTCCAATTTACCTTGATTCTTGGAACTAACATTCCAGATTCCTCTGCAATATTACAGCATCAGATTTTACTTTCAGCACCAGACATATCCCCAGCTGGGTGTTGAGGCCACTTTGGCCCAGTCTCTCCAGCACTCTTGCCTGGAAAACCCCATGGAGGAAGGAGCCTGGTGGGCTGCAGTCCGTGGGGTTGCAAAGAGTTGCACACGACTGAGCGACCTCACTTTCACTCTTCACTTTCATGCATTGGAGAAGGAAATGGCACCCCACTCCAGTGTTCTTGCCTGGAGAATCCCAGGGATGGGGGAGCCTGGTAGGCTTCCATCTATAGGGTCACACAGAGTCGGACACAACTGAAGTGACTTAGCAGCAGCAGCAGAAGCTTCAATCTTTCTGGAATTATTTCTCTGCTCTTCTCCAGCAGCATGTTGGACACCTTTCAATCTGAGGAGTTCATCTCTCAGTGTCATATCTTTCTGCCTTTTCATACTGTTCATGGATTCTCATGGCAAGAGTGTTGAAGTGGTTTGCCATTTCCTTCTCTAATGAACCACATTTTTTTCAGAACTCTCCACCATGACCCATTCATCTTGGGTGGCCCTACATGGTATTGCTCTTGGTTTCACTGAGTTAGGCAAGGAGCTTAACTGAGGAGGATGTTGATTTTTCTGCCAGTTGTGTAATAACCATCTTGATAGTTTTTAATAGGAAAAAGAAGCCTGGTCTCTTTGCTATCTCAGTGTGTACTGGTTTGCATTATTTTTGTTCAATCTTTTTACACTTACAAAAAAAAAATCTATTTAAACTTCACATTCTTTTTCCTTTGAATGGATCATGTGGGTACCGGGTAGACCTCAAGGGTTTTGGGGTGGATAAGACCAATAACAGGAATTGCTAATGTGGTTTCTATTGAATGTGATGGATTCGTTTTGGTAAAATCCTTTGATAAATCGAGAGTACTACATTTTTACTCCATTTGTCTTTGTCTTTTGGATTCCAGGGCGACACTGCTGACAGTTCCACTTTGAGCTAAATGAGCAGCCTTGCTTGAAGAAACTGATTTTAAGGGACTCTCACAAGCTCCTGCATTTGACCTGAAGTCACCCTGAACCTTCTCTGCACAGAAGAGCCCTTGATCTCCCCAGTGAGTCATAGCAATGAGACCCAAGCCTCCTCCCTTTCACACAGTAAGTCAGTCTAGACACAACCAGCATGGTCGTTAATATCCCAGTCGTATTTTTCTTTTACAGTCAAATGGAAAGTTTTAATATATATAATATACATAAAAGAGTATACTCCACAACGAAGTGGGATTTATTCCAAGGATTCAAGGCTGGTTTAACATGCAAAACTCAAACATAATACAAACTTTCTAGGTGGCTCAGCAGTAAAGAATCCACCTGCCAATGCAGGACATGTGAGTTATAATGCTTGAGTCGGAAAAATCCCCTAGAGAAGAAAATGGCAACCCACCCCAGGATCCTTGCCTGAAAAAATTTCATGGACAGAGGAGCCTGGCAGGCTACAGTCCATGGGGTCGCAAAGAGTTGGATGTGACTGAGTGACTGATCCCACACCCATCTATCTAACCTGTCATCTGTCATTTATCTTTCCATTTCTATCCATCTATACCTATCCATCTGGAGAAGGCAATGGCACTCCACTCCAGTACTCTTGCCTGGAAAATCCCATGGATGGAAGAGCCTGGTGGGCTGCAGTCCATGGGGTCGCTGAGGGTCGGACATGATTGAGCGACTTCACTTTCACTTTTCACTTTCATGCATTGGAGAAGGAAATGGCAACCCACTCCAGTGTTCTTGCCTGGAGAACCCCAGGGACAGAGGAGCTTAGTGGGCTGCTGTCTATGGGGTCGCACAGAGTCAGACACGACTGAAGAGACTTAGCAGCAGCAGCAGCAGCATACCTATCCGTCTATCTGTCTATCAATGAGAGGGAGACAGAGAATGGGACCGAGTAAGCAAGAGAGAAGGATCTTGTGTCACCAGCATGTCACATCCTCGACCCTCTGTGCTGGGGATGCTGCCCAAATACTAGGCAGCACTAGGACAGGCAGAAAGGGAATGGACCCCACTCAGGTTAAGTGATGAACTCAGCGTGCTGATGACAAAGTCAAGGAATAGGGAACAGATTCTCGCTCTGAGCTCTGAGACAGAACCAAGCCTGTGGACACCTTGATGTTGAACCTCCAGCCCTCAAAACTGTCAGAGAATAAGCTTCAGTTCTTTTAAGCCACCCTCTAGTTGTGTCAGTTTGTCCCCGCAGCCCCAGGAAATGAATACATCAGGTGACAAGTCTCAGCAGAATCCAGAGAACAAATGAATCTGACAGTTTTTTCAGAAAGGCTGGGAGTAAGCTTGTCTTGGCCAAGAGCGGAAGTCCTGCTCAGCAGTGTGCGTCCTCTGTGAGACTAAAGCTTCCCAGACCTATGTTGTTCAGATTTACTCATGACATTGCTCTTCCTGGCTGCTCCCATATGCCTCAAAGGAGTTCACCTCCTCCCACAAAGGTATCCCCTTGGGCTCCCCTGTGAGCCTCTGGATAGAAAGAATAATGCTTTTACGGTCCTTATGGCCTCAGCATCCAGGGCCTTGTCCACCACATACAGGAGCTTAATAAACATCTGCCAAGTGGACCAGTGGAATCAATCTGTGATCAAAAGAGTCCTCCTTGGAGCATACATGCATTTTGCAATAACGCTTGTGTCTCCATTCCAGCTTTCCCTAAATACCTCTTCCAAATGGGCCTCTTTGGGGCCAGCATGGTGTCTGTGTGTCAGGCCCACGCCCCTGACCTGATCAGGCTTCATCACATGGAGCCCTCAGTGGGCTGAGTGGAGGCCGTGAAGCACACCATGCTCTCCTCTTCATTTTCACATTCAGCGCCGTCCTTTCTTTGTTCAAAATCCTACTCCTTCAAATCTCGACTCAAATGCAGTGACCTCTAGGAACCTTTCTGAATTTCCTAAAGCAGCTTTGACCTTCCTCCTCTACTGCATTATGGAAACCCTTAGCTTTGAAGCCTTTGACTGTGTGGATCACAACAAACTGTGGCAAATTCTTCAAGAGATGGGACTACCAGACCACCTGATCTGCCTTCTAAGAAATCTGTATGCCGGTCAGGAAGCAAGAGTTAGAACTGGACATGAAACAACAGAGTGGTTCCTAATTGGGAAAGCAGTACATCAAGGCTGTATATTGTCACCCTGATTATTTAACTTACATGCACAGTGTATCATGAGAAATGCCTGACTAGATGAAGCACAAGCTGGAACCAAGAATGACAGGAGAAATATCAATAACCTCAGAGATGCAGATGACACCACCCTTATGGTAGAAAGTGAAGAAGAGCCTCTTGATGAAAGTGAAAGAGGAGAGTGAAAAAGTTGGCTTAAAGCTCAACATTCAGAAAACGAAGATCGTGGCATCCGGTCCCATCACTTCATGGGAAATAGATGGGGAAACAATAGTAATAGACTATTTTGGGGGGCTCCAAAATCACTGCAGATGGTGATTGCAGCCATGAAATTAAAAGATGCTTGCTCCTTGGAAGAAAAGCTATGGCCAACATAGACACCATATTAAAAAAACAGAGACATTACTTTGCTATGAAAGGTCCATCTAGTCAATGCTATGGTTTTTCCAGTAGTCATGGATATAAGAATTGGACCATAAAGAAAACTGAGAGCCAAAGAATTGATGCTTTTGAACTGTGATGTTAGAGAAGACTCTTGAGAGTCCCTTGAACTGCAAGGAGATCCAACCAGTCCATCCTAGAGGAAATCAGTCCTGAATATTCATTGGAAGTACCGGTGCTGAAGCTGAAACTTTGGCCACCTGATGCAAGGAACTGACTCATTTGAAAAGACCCTGATGCTGGGAAAGATTGAAAGTGGGAGGAGAAGGGGATAACAGAGAATGAGATGGTTGCATGGCATCACTGATTAGATGGACGTGAGTTTGAGTACACTCCGGGAGTTGATGATGGACAGGGAAGCCTGGCGTGCTGCAGTCCATGGGGTCACAAAGAGTCAGACACGACTGAGCGACTGAACTGACTGACTGACTTGCTTTGAAGCCTAGCTGTGTTCTTTACGCTGGTGGTGGGGGAGGTGAGGATATTGATATGATTGAGCCCCTCTGCTAGGTGTCCTTCTCTTCATCATACCAAGTATCCAGTTTTATTGTAATTTCTTGCTTGTCTGTCCACTATGTTAAGAAGCTCCAGAGGACATAAGACAAGTCTTTTCCCCTTGAAATCTGCAAAATCCACCAGCCATGCAGAAGGCATTCAACCAGTAATCCTTAGGGAAAAGTTTGGTTTGCTTGTGCTCTCTGTCGAACCAGGGATCAGCTAGCTATGACATGATGCCAAATCTCATGGCCAGATTCTGTATAGTGAGTTGATGAGTGGATTGGAGACTGACTATAGATGGCCTCACAAAGCCTACTGTATTTAGTCTCTGGTCCTTTACAGAAAATGTTTCCTGACCTCTACCCTAGGCACACAAACATGGTCTGCCTTGTATAATAATTTTGCTGTGGTTGCAGTTTCTTATCTGATGACCTCCTTTCAGCTTATCCAGAAATTCTCCCAAGGACTCGGGGACAGATCCAGCCTAGACAGCCTTGATGGAGCAAATGCCAACCACCCTCCAAAAGGAGGAAAGTATCTGTCAATACCTCAGATTTTATTACTACAGAGGAAGGCAGACTCACTTCCCTTGCCTGTGCAGCCGAGCTGCTATGAGATCCCTGGCAGGAAGTTAAGTTTCTCAAAGACAAACCAGTAACCGGGCTGAGCTGGTACAAGTAGCTCTTCCTTATCCACAGAGTATACATTCCAAGACCCCCAGTGGACGCCTGAAACCATGCATATTGGACTGAATCCTATTTATACTCTTTTTCTCTCTACATACATACATATCAAAAAGTTTAATTTATAAATTAGGCTCGGTAAGAAATTAACATCAGTTCAGTTGAGTTGCTCAGTTGTGTCCTACTCTTTATGACCCCATGGACTGTGGCAACCAGGCCTCCCTGGCCATCACCAACTCCCAGGCTTACTCAAACTCATGTCCATTGAGTTGGTGATGCCATCCAAACATCTCACTCTCTGTGGTCCCCTTCTCCTCCTGCCTTCAATCTTTTCCAGCATCAGGGTCTTTTCCAGTGAGTCAGTTCTTCACATCAGAAGGCCAAAGTATTGGTTTTAGCTTCAGCATTAGTCCTACCAGTGAATATTCAAGACTGATCTCCTTTAGGATGGACTGGTTGGATCTCCTTGCAGTCCAACAGACTCTCAAGAGCCTTCTCCAACACCACAGTTCAAAAGCATCAATTCTTCAGTGCTCAGCTTTCTTCACAGTCTAACTCTCACATCCATACATGAGTACTGGAAAAATCATAGTTTTGATTAGATGGACCTTTGTTGGCAAAGTAACTGATAATAAATAGAACAATTGCAACAATATACTATAACAAAAGTTACGTGCATGCTGTCTCTCTCTTTCTCTCAAATATCTTATTGTACAAACTTAATGCCTTTTACATCCTAAGTGTTTACTGTGCACTGTGGCCATAGTTTTTGCACTTTGAAGTGTGGCAGCAAAATCTGCACAAGTTCTTTTTCCTTCTTCACCATTTCACAGACAAGAGTCCTGCTTACCGTAGATCTGAGCAACACCAGCATGTGATTTCTTTTCTTTCCTTAAGTTGAGAGCTTTCACCTTTTCACTTAAACAAAGTACTTTAAGGCTTCTCTTTGGTGCTGCTGACTTGAGAGTATCACTCTCTTTGAGCTTTAAGGCCATTATTAAGCAAAATAAGGGTCACTTGAACACAAACCCTGTGCTACCACAACAGTGATCTGATAACCAAGATGGCTAGTAAGTGACTAAGGAGCAGGGTGCTCTGGATAAAGGGATGATTTGCGTCCTAGATGACATGAATCTGAGCATGGGATGGCTCAGATGGCATGAGACCTCATCAGGTTACTCACAACAACTTAAACGTTAATGAGCTGTTTATTTCTGGAAGTGAAAAAGTCACTCAGTTGTGTCCCACTCTTTGCAACCCCACGGACTATACAGTCCATGAAATTCTCCAGGCCAGAATACTGGACTGGGTAGCCTTTCCCTTTGCCAGGGGATCTTCCCAACCGATGGATCAAACCCAAGTCTCCCACACGGCAGGTGGATTCTTTACCACCTGAGCCAGGAGGGAAATCCTTATTTCTGGAATTTTCCATTTAATATTTTTGAACCCTGGGTGACCACAAGTAATGGAAGCTCCAAAATGCAAGACCATGGATGGTGGGGGTTGGGGGCCTGGATTTGTTGTGTAGGGAACATGTCTGCAGCAAGAGGACAGGAACGCAACATTGTGCAGACAAAGTGAAATCCACCCAGAGTGTGGTGTGTTTTGTGTGTGTGTGCATGAGCACACGTGGGTATTCACACTGCATGTAACCAACCTGGCTGGTCTGAACTTCTAGGGTTGGGCGACCTCATTCTTCTCCACTGGGGAAAACCTCGTTTCCATAAGCCCTTCCAACTTGCCTACCTTTGTGTTTGTATTACTTCCTTGTTGTCCGTTTTTATAAGTAAAACTTTTTTCTAATGATGACTGCATCTCCCTAAAAGCCTCTCTCGAGTTCTTTTCAAAGCAGCTGGATCCATCTTAATATTTTCCCACCGTAATTGCCTCAGGCCAATTTCTTTTAGAGGAATTAAAAATGCAAATCTAATATTCTAATTGCATAATAGGATCATCTTGGCAGCTCGATCAATACTATCTCCCACTGTCAATACTATGGCCAGACTGCGTGGATGTCAGAGCCCACTGGTCTCACTTTATCACTGGCCCCAAGGCCCATCCGCATCATAAGATGTGACATTTTATGGGTGGCCTTCCATCAATCAGCTCTAATATCTGAGCATCACGGAGAGGCAGGTTGTCATCTCAGTATCCACCTTGCCCTGTACCAGACCACACACAGATGAATCCTTCATGGTTCCCAGGACTAAGTTACACAGTAAGAAAGAGACTGGTTGACAGCTACCCACAGGATTGTTTTTCCAGGTCACCATGCAAAGGAACTGGGCTTCTCCAGGTGGCCCTAGTGGTAAAGAACCTGTCTGCCAATGCAAGAGATGTGAGATGCGAGTTTGATCCCTAGGTTGTGAAGCTTCCCTGGGGGAGAGCATGGCAACCCACTCCAGGATTCTTGCCTGGAGAAACCCATGGACAGAGGAGTCTGGCGGGCTACAGCCCAGCAGGGGTCACAAAGTCTTAGCATGCACACACATTCAATGAAATTAGAAGCAAAGGACCCACCCCAAAGGACAAGTCACCCCCAAAGATCCCGTCTGTCAGTGCAGTTACAGATCATTACCAACGACACAGGCCTGGAGTCAAGAGACCCTGGCTGAGAGATCCAGCTCAGCCAGTCTTCAGATGTCCCCTTGAGCAAGTAATCCAGACTCTAGCTGTCTCAGTTTCCCCTTCAATAAATAACCCTGTTCACTTAGGCTGAATGTTAAGGTCCCTGTCAACCTAAAACTTATTTTACTTCTAGAAGAGTAAAGCTCATATTCTGAATAGCAAGAAAGAGGAATATTGTCAGTTGATTAAGATAAGAAACATCATTACTACTTCTGGGCTATCTGCCAATTAACATTAAAAACATCATAATTAACACATCATACAAATTCTCCTTCCATTAAGAAGTGTTTTTCCAATAGATCTCATTCACCCTCTCTCTCAGCTGATTTTTTTTTTAAGTTTCAAATACCATACAATTTGATCCAAAGCACAATCATTCAATTTACCCATCTCAGCCAGAAAAAAGTGCTTGTGAAAGCTATGTCAAAGATCGTAAATTTCCTTAAACAGATCTAAGCAACTGGAGTGTAGCAAAACTTTAGGTTCTTATTAAATCAGATTATAGAGCAAGCTGATTTAGAATAGTGATCAAGCCAAAGACTTCTAGATTCTCTGAAGAACACCTTTCCAAAATTATGACAGCACACAGTAAAATTCAAAAAAAATTTTGATTTTTATTTTGGCTTGGGAGAAAAGTACTCTGTGTGTATCTATGGGGGTCTTACATGTAACTGTAGTAAAATTGTTATGTATGTGGAGTTTTATTGTAGTTTATTCAATTATTGGTTTTCCAATATATGTTGGGTCTTGTGTTAAGGATCCAGCACACATACACATTTCTGTATTTGGTTCTCAAAGTGACGTCAGGGGTCAGCAGAGAATGGAGTTCTTGTTTCCACAGGAAGAAACTGAGGCTGGGGGACAGTCAGAGACATCCCCAGGAATTACCAGGAGCCATCCCTGGTGGCTCAGACAGTAAAGCATCTGACCGCAATGCAGGAGACCCGGGTTCGATTCCTGGGTCAGGAAGATCCCCTGGAGAAGGAAATGGCAATCCACTCCAGCACACTTGCCTGGAAAATCCCTGGACAGAGGAGCCTGATAGGCTACAGTCCATGGGGTCACAAAGAGTCGGACATGACTGGGCAACTTTACTTTACTTTATGAAAGTGGCAGAAGACTCCAGGGTTGTTCAAGAAAGCAGGAAGGAAAGGAAAGATTCTGAAAGTTGAGGTGGCAAAGGGTTCAGTTTTCAGAAGGGGTGGAGGGAGACCTTGGAGACAGGGAGGAAGTGGAGGGAGAGGCAGGGTTATTCTGTGAAATACAGACCAGTGGGCTTAATATCGATCCTTGGCAGAGCAGGAGGCCGAATCACGATGGGTTGATCTGTGTGCCTGGGACCAGAAAACAGGGACTGCCAAGAGGCTGCCGGCTCCTAGACAAGACATCCCAATCTAATCTCGTTTCCTCTCCTGATAGGGTTATTAGGCTGGTTGATCAGCGGATCTGGATTTCAGCAAGGCACTTGACAGAGTCACTCAGGATATTCTTGTGGACAAGAAGGAGAAATGGGGATGGGACCAGGGGACGGCTAAGTGAATTTGTAACTGGTTGAACAAGCGTGTCCAAAGCGTTGATTAATAGAGTGATGTCAGCCTGGGAGGAGGGAGCCGTGTGCCCTGGGGCTCTGCGTTTTGCTCTGTTCTGTTTAACCAGCTTATCAGTGTCTCGAGTGGTGTTGCAGGAGGCAGGCATAAATACGAGGTCAGTAACAGATTAAACAAGAGAATCGGGATCCAAAACGTTCTCCTCCTGCTAGTCCAATGGCCCCCAACACCTTAAAGAAGAAATGTAATAGAAATGAGTGCACTGTCCTTTAATTAATTTCCAAATCAATAATAGCACAATAGACAATGCTGGCTTAGGAGCAGTTCAAGGAGAGAAGACAGAGTTCCAGGCCCAATATGCTCCCGTAACTGTGGTAGTCAATAGCAAAATCTAAGGAGTCTTGGATATCATCATAGATTTCCAGGGCCCCCTCTAAAAGTAGCTGTGATCTTGCTAGCTGGTGGGCTGATGGAGACCCAGGTTCCAGGCACTGCATTTAAAGGCCAAGTAAGAGAAAACTGACTTCCCTGGTGGCTCAGACAGTAAAGTGTCTGCCTGCAATGCGGGACACCTGGGTTCAGTCCCTGGGTCAGGAAGATCTTCTGGAGAAGGAAATGGCAACACACTCCAGTATTCTTGCCTGGAAAATCCCATGGACAGAGGAGCCTGGTAGGCTACAGTCCATGGGGTCGCAAAGAGTCGGACATGGCTGAGCAACTTCACTTTCTTTTTTCAAAAGAAAATTCATAGGAGAAGAACAATCGGAGTGAGCGCTGTGGCTGCCACTCTAGGCGAGGCATGGCAGACGAGGCTGGTGATACCCACCCAAGGAGAGGCAAGATGGCAACCTTCTAATATCTGGATCGCTAACAGCAGAGAAGACAGTGGCACCCCACTCCAGTACTCTTGCCTAGAAAATCCCATGGATGGAAAAGCCTGGTAGGCTCTGATCCACGGGGTCATGAAGAGTCAGACATGACTGAGTAACTTCATTTTCACTTTTCACTTTCACGCATTGGAGAAGGAAATGGCAACCCACTCCAGTGTTCTTGCCTGGAGAATCCCAGGGACGGGGGAGCCTGGTGGGCTGCCATCTATGGGGTCATACAGAGTCAGACATGATTGAAGCGATTTAGCAGCAGCAGCAACAGAGGAAAAATGATAAAACACAATTTTCACTGCTCCCTAAAGGTGGAGGGAATTACAGATGATCAGAGAGAGAGAGTTTCAGGACAACCTAAGCACAGATGTTGCCCCCTGAGGGACTGAGTTCTCAACTCTGAGTTTCCAGTATTGAATTTACATGCTGGGCTTTTGGGGGGGACTATTTTTTTTCTGAAGTGAGAATTGCCCTGTGTTATTCTATAAGACAGATGTTTGATGTATGTAGATATAAGGACAGAAGAATTGCCATAAAGCCTGTTGATTAAATCCAACACACAAGTACTAGCCAAGTGTTACTTCAAGGTACTTTGTATACACAGGAAAAACGTGATGGAAAACTAAAAATGATCGTGACATCCTGCTTTCCCTGAAGGAGTATGGAATCTAAAGACATATAAGTGTGTATGTAATTGGCTTTAAATAAAAGACAAAATGAAAGAGATTGCAGTCGAGGCTCAGGAAAAAAAAAAAGGAGCTGAAGGATATTCATCGGAAAGGCTGATTCACTGGAAGGAAGAATATTCATTGAAAGGACTATTGCTGAAGCTGAAACTCCAATACTTTGCCACCTGATGCAGGCGAAGAACTGACTCATTTGAAAAGACCCTGATGCTGGGAAAGATTGAAGGTGGGAGGAGAAGGGGATGACCGAGGATGAGATGGCTGGATGGCATCACTGACTCGATGGACATGAGTTTGAGTAAACTCTGGCAGTTGGTGATGGACAAGGAGGTCTGGCGTGTTGCAGTTTGTGGGGTTGCAAAGAGTTGGACACGACTGAGCGACTGAACTGAACTGAACTGAACTGAACTAACTAAAAGATGGTGACTACTTTTATGCAAGAGCAAATGCCTAGCACCACAGGGTAAGGCCAGGCAACCCCAGGCTGGAGTTCCCATCTTGCCAGTTTTGGAAACCTCTCACCCCTGTGGGCACTAATCCACCCAGCAGTGGAGACTGATTCTGCTGGGATTTATAGGTCTTGGCCCTCACATGGGCCCCCAGCCTGTGGTTAAGTAACATTATCCCCCCAGCCACGTGTTTACACACGGGAATTCCTGGACATTACCAGCCGCTTAGACAGAACCTTTTATTTCCAGCAGTTTGAACTTCACGTTGCACTCCGAGCTCACTGGGGCCTCTCCCTCGTAATGCAAGGTGCCCCTCCCTGAGAGCCGACCATTTAAAAATTAATCACCCTGATGTTTCTTTCCACAGCAAAGATCCTTGTTCTATTTATTCCCCTCTCCTTAAGATCTGCCCCTGGAGATGTTGAGGGAAGACTGTGGATTTTGTTATTTTCTCCTGCTGTAAAGTGGTCTGAAAACTGCATAGAAGATAATCAGGAGATACTGCTAATCCTGGGTATTTCCTCTCTCCAAACCTGGCGCCTCTTGGGGGAAGTGGTGTTTCCATCAGTGAGTAAATGCCATAAATCTGATGCCCTTTGGAGTATTGAGTAACCCTGAGAGTAGCTCTGTGATCGGCTGCCAATGGCCATAATCCTCAGTTTTCCATAAATTCATACCTTTGCAATGTGACTTTGTGGCTTTTCCCATCAAGAAAGATCTCCTCCCCAGACCTTGATTCTGGGTCTTTGTTAGAACTTACTTCAAGCAAAAGAATGAAGTAGAAAAGACAGTCTGTTAGTCAGGGGCCCTGGCATGAAAATGCCTTGGGTACTTCAACCCCTTGGACTCCTGCAAAGACTAAGCCCAGGCTAGATGGCTGGAGAATGAGAGACCACATGGGACAGAGACTTGCCATCCCCTCTGTTGTCTTTTTAGACTAACCAGGCCCCAGCCAACCCAGAAATTGATGGCTGACGCACGGATGAACCTGAATAAGACAAGAAAAACTGCCCAACGGGGCCCAGCACATACTGCCAATCCACACACATGTGAGCAAAACAAACGGCTATTGTTTTTGCTTACCTTTGCTCCATGGAAGAAAAGCTATGACAAACCTAGAGAGCATATTAAAAAATAGAGACATCACTTTGCCAACAAAGGTCCATATAGTCAAAACTATGGTTTTTCCAGTAGCCATGTATGGATGTGAGAGTTGGATCACAAAGAAGGCTGAGCACCAAAGAACTTATGCTTTCAAACTATGGTGTTGGAGAAGACTCGAGAGTTCCTTGGACTGCAAGGAGATCCAACCAGTCAATCCTAAAGGAAATCAGTCCTGAATATTCATTGGAAAGACTGGTGCTAAAGCTGAAACTCCAATACTTTGGCCATTTGATGTGAAGAACTGACTCCCTAGAAAAGACTTTGATGCTGGGAAAGATTGAACGAAGGAGAAGAAGGAGATGAGATGGTTAGATGACATCACTGACTCAATGGACATGAGTGAGCAAACTCCAGGAGACAGTGGAGGACAGGGAAACCTTGCATGCTGCAGTCCATGGGGTCACAAAGAGTCAGACACAACTTAGTAACTGAACAATAACAAAATTTTCAGTGCTTTGTTATAGTAAGAGCTAACTGATATAGGCTCCATAGTTTATCAACATAAACATCAGAGTTCCCAGTTTGAAAGTATAGTGAGGCAAGGACATCTACGAATGATGTCTCAACCTGACTTATTCTCAGAATAAGAAGGCTGGTGATGTCTTTTTTCCTTCTCTCACTAAGTCTTCGGGGACCATTTACCTGAGCTCCATACTTTGAAACTGGAAGAAAAAGACCTCTGGGGGATAATTCAAGTCTCCATATCTTTTCCTTTCAAAAAAACCTTACAAAAATTTTTTTTTAATTTATACTTGGATGATTGCCTTCAATTCCTTGTTTCATAAGCTTCTATTCTCCCGATGAGCCGTGACACCATTGATTCCAACCTATGATTGCTGGTGAAATATTAAACCTTATTGATTTGAAATTCAGGATCAGATGCAGATTGGATATTTGGCATATTTTGAAGAGGCATGATTTTATTCTTCTGGGATTTGATATTTGGCATATATTGAAGAGGCACAATTTTATTCTTCTGGTCACAAAGTAATTGCAACTTCACAACATGATTCTTTCTTTTTTTTTTTTTCTTTAGTCGATGGAGTTCTTCAAATCAGCTTTCTCATTTTACCACCCCAGAAATGCTAAATGCCTTATGTTGACTAACCAATTAACTTACTCTTCCAGATGAAGTATGCATGTTTCTTACTGATAAGTATGCTAGTGTGCAAACACACGTTGTTTCCATTAACTACACATTATGATTCTTTCACATCTTCCAAACAACAACAAAAACCTCACTGGCTATATGTAAAGATAATCTGAGAAAAATCCAGTAGAATTCTTTTTTTTTCAAATCAGCAGTTTATCACTAGGTTGATGTGTCATTGAAGGTATCCCACTGTTCCCCAAGACTTTTGTAAGCTTAAAGCTCACCCCAATACCTGGCTACTACTAAAGTTCTTTCCTCTTAAATTTTCTCAGAAAATACAGAGCCACACTGCTGAAATAAAGTTTCTCGGGATGACTCAAGTCTTGGGGTTGACAATGTGCTGTCTAAAACTCAAGTTTGGGCATCCCAGTTGGCTCAGTGGTAAAGAATCCACCTGCCAATGCAGAAGATATGGGTTCCGTCCCTGATCTGGGAAGTTCCCATTTGCTCTGAAGCATCTGAGCCTGTACACCACAACTATCGATCCTGTGCTCCAGAGTGCGTGCTCCATAACAAGAGACACCACCTCAATGAAAGCCCATGCCCTGCGACTAGAGAGTAGCCCCCACTCACAGCAACTAGAGAAAAGCCTGCAATGCCACAGAGGCCCAGCACAGTAAAAAAAATAATAATTTTTTAATTAAAGAGATAAAACCCAGGTTCATCTAAAGATGCAAAGACCTCAAGATATGCATCCAATTGGCTACTTATTTCCCAATTTCTAACTCAGAGCTGCATTTCTCTTAGGTAATTAGTTCAGTGCCTCAGTCGTGTCCGACTCTCTGCAACCCTATGGGCTGGGCTTCCTATCCATCACCAACTCCTGGAGTTTACTCAACTCATGCCCATTGAGTCAGTGATGCCATCCTACCATCTCATCCTCTGTGTCCCCTTCTCCTCCTGCCTTCAATCTTTCCCAGCATCAGGGTCTTTTCAAATGAGTCAGTTCTTTGCATCAGGTGGCCAAAATATTGGAGTTTCAGCTTCAACACCAGTCCTTCCAATGAATATTCAGGACTGATCTCATTTAGGATGGACTGGTTGGATCTCCTTGCAGTCCAAGGGACTCTCAAGAGTCTTCTTCAACACCACAGTTCAAAAGCATTAATTCTTTGGTGCTCAGCTTTCTTTATGGTCCAACTCTCACATCCACATATGACTACTACTACATTTCTCTTAAGTATCCAAAAATATATACCCCTCTCCAAAACACAATTTTTAAGCATTTTTTTCCTTGAAAACAACTTCAGTAGCAACATTTTCATTGAAGTACAGTTGATTTACAACCTTGTGTTTGTTTCAGGTGTACAGCAAAGTGATTCAGCTATATACATACATATGTATAGTTATATATATATATATATATATATATATAGTTATATATACATATTATTTTTCAGATTCTTTTCCATTATAGATTATTACAAGGCTTTGAATATAATTGCTTGTGCTATACAGTAGGCCCTTGCTGTTTATTTATTTTATATAGAGTGGTATGTCTCCAAGTTTAAACTCCTAATTTATCTGTCTCCTGCTTCTCCTTTGGTAACCATAAGTTTGATCTCTGTGTGTGAGTCTCTTTCTATTTTATTTTATAAGTTCATTTGTATCATTTTTTTAGATTCCACATATCAGCGATATCATATATTTATCTTTCTTCATCTGACTTACTTCACTTAGTATGATCATCTCTAGGTCCATTAATATGACTGTAAGTGACTGTTTCATTCTATTTTATGACTGAGCAGTGTTCCATCGTGTGTGGGGACCACATCTCTATCCATTCATCCATCAGTGGACATTCAGGTTGTTTCCATATTAAATATTGTAAAGAAAGTATATAAACAAGCTAAAAACATTCCTTAAAATAGACATTTTTATATAATGTAAAAGTTGCTCAGTCTTGTCCAACTCTTTGCAACCCCTTGGACTATAGGGTCCATGGAAATCTCTAGGCCAGCATACGGGAGTGGGTAACCTTTCCCTTCTCCAGGGGATCTTCCCAACCCAGGGATTGAACCTAGGTCTCCTACACTGCAGGCAGATTCTTCCCTGCAGGCTGAGCCACCAGGGAAGCCCAAGAATATTGGAGTGGGTAGTCTATCCCATCTCCAGTGGGTCTTTCCAACCCAGGAATCGAACGGGGGTCTCCTGCATTGCAGGTGGATTCTTTACCAGCTGAGCCACCAGGGAAGCCCTACACAAGCCCTATATTATAGGTAAAGCATCTGCCTGCAATGCAGGAGACCCAGGTTCAATCCCTGGGTTGGGAAGATCTCCTGAAGAAGGAAATGGCAACCAACTCCAGTATTCTTGCCTGGAAAATCCCATGGACAGAGGAGCCTGGTGGGTTACAGTCCAAGGAGTCACAAAGAGTTGGACACAACTGAGCGAGTTCACTTTCACTTTATTAGACTTAAAACACATTTGCCCTGGTGTGTTCCACAGAGACAGCACAAACACAGAATCTCCCTGCTCTTGCTCCGTTGGCAGTCACTGCTTAGAACCCCTTCCCTTTCCCCTCTTGGAGCTCCGACCTCAACTCTGACCCTCACTTCTCATCTCTAACTGACATTCACCTGACTTAAAGGAACCTCAGCCCACCAAACCCCACATCCCCACGGAATGGAGGGTCAGTCTCCTGCCTTCCCCACCTCCACACTAGAACTGGGAAACTGACTTCCAACACAAAATGTCCACAGAGTATTGAAGGGTCCCTTTTGAACTGTCAGGGAACTGTTTTATGTCCTTATTCTCAATTGATTCTTTGACCCACTCCTGCATTCCTCAACTGATACTCACTGATCTAGTCTGACGTCTGTGAGGCAGATAGAGAAACAAGTCCAAGTTTATTTCAGCATTACTTTGCTAGCGTGTGAAGTGAGGGCTGTTATGGTAGTTTGAAAATTCTTTGGCATTTCCCTTCTTTGGAATTGGAATGAAGACTGACCTTTTCCAGTCCTGTGGCCACTGCCACTGCTGAGTTTTCCAAATTTGCAGGCATGTTGAGTGCAGCACTTGAACAGCATCATCTTTTAGGATCTGAAACTGCTCAGCTGGAATTCCATCACCTACATTAGCTTTGTATTAGTAATTATTATAAAGCAATTAGCTTTGTATTAGTAACGCTTCCTAAGGCCCACTTAACTTCACACTCCAGGATGTCTGGCTCTAACTGAGTGACTACACCATCATGGTTATCCAGGTCATTAGACCTTTTCTGTATAGCTCTTCTTGGTATTCTTGGCATCTCTTCTTCATATTTTCTGCTTCTGTTAGGACCTTGTCACTTCTGTCCTTTATTGTGTCCATCTTTGCATGAAATGTTCCTTTGGTTTCTCCAGGTTTCTTGAAGAGATCTCTAGTCTTTCCCATTCTATTGTTTTCCTCTGTTACTTTCATTGTTCACTTTCTCCCTTGCTATCAGTTGGATCTATCTTTCCCTTTCTCTTTTGCCTTTTACTTCTCTTCTTTTCTCAGCGATTTGTAAGACTTTATCAGACCCCTTTGCCTTTTTGCATTTCTTTTTCTTGAGGATGGTTTTGATCACCACCTCCTGTACAATGGTACAAACCTCCATCCTTAGTTCTTCAGGCCTTCTGGCTATGAGATTTAATCCACTGAATCTATCTGTCACCTCCTCTATGTAATCATAAGGGATTTGATTTAGGTCATACCTGAATGATCTACTTTCTTCAATTCCCTACTTTCTTCAATTTTATTCTGAATTTTGCAATAAGGACCTCGTGATCTGAGCCACAGTCAGCTCCAGGTCTTGTTTTTTGTTTTTGTTTTACTGTATAGAGTTTCTCCAGCTTCAACTGCAAAGAATATAATCAACCTGATCTATCTGTCACCTCCTCTATGTATCATAAGGGATTTGATTTAGGTCATACCTGAATGATCTACTTTCTTCAATTCCCTACTTTCTTCAATTTTATTCTGAATTTTGCAATAAGGACCTCGTGATCTGAGCCACAGTCAGCTCCAGGTCTTGTTTTTTGTTTTTGTTTTACTGTATAGAGTTTCTCCAGCTTCAACTGCAAAGAATATAATCAACCTGATTTTAGTATCGATCATCTGGTGATATCCACGTGTAGAGTTGTCTCTTGCATTCTTGGAAGAGGATGTTTGCTATGACCAGTGTGTTCTCTTGGCAAAATTCTGTTAGTCTTTGCTCTGCTTCATTTTGTACTCCAAGGTCAAGCTTGCCTGTTACTCTAGATATCTCTTGACTTTCTACTTTTACATTCCAGTCCCCTATAATGAAAAGGACATATTTTTTTGGTTAGTTCTAGAATGTCTTATTGGTCTTCATAGAACTATTCAGCTTCAGCTTCTTTGGCATTAGTGGCTGAGGTATAAATCTGAATTACTGTGATGTTGAATGGTTTGCCTTGGAAATGAACTGATATCATTCTGCTGTTATTGAGATTGCACCCAAGTACTGCATTTCAGATTCTTTTGTTGACTTTGAGGAATACTCCCTTTCTTCTAAGGGATTCTTGCCTACAGTAGTAGATATAAAAGTTATCTGAATTAAATTTGCCCATTCCCATCCATTTTAGTTCACTGTTTCCTAAAATGTCAGTGTTCACTCTTGCCATCTCCTGCTTGACCACATCCAATTTACCTTGATCCATAGACCTAACATTCTAGGTTCCTATGCAATATTGTCCTTTACAACATCAGACTTTACTTTCATGGCCAAACACATCCACAATTGAGCATCATTTCTACTTTGGCCCAGCCTCTCCTTTCTCTCTGGAATTATTTCTCCACTCTTCTACAGTAGTATATAGGACACCTACTAGCCCGGGAAGCGCAGCTTCCAGTGTCATATCTTTTTGCCTTTTCATACTGTTCATGGGGTTCTCAAGGCAAGAACACTGGAGTTTTGTTTTTTTATTTATTTATTTTTATTTATTTTTTTTTTCTTTGCCATTCCCTTCTCCAGTGGACCACATTTTGTCAGAATTCTCCACCATGACCCATCCATCTTGGGTGGCCCTGTAGAGCATGGCTCATAACTTCTTTGCCATCTGAGCCACCAGGGAAGCTGCAAGTAAATGTATACATAAAGCAAAAACTGTCGATACTGTAGCCAGTTTATTAAGGAGTCTCAGAACATGGGGTTACAAACACAAAATGGTTTCATCTCTTCCAGTCATTGCCCCTTTCACTTTTCCCCTGGTGAATCTTCCTTTTAGCACACCTTCATGGTACCCTGGGCAGATTCCATATCTTTCCAGTCCCTGGTATGTTCCAGAGCTTCAGTCTCAATCTTGATGTAAACCCCGTGCCTTCCTTACCTCTATGCAGACTTGAGCTGGAACTCTAAATCCTGAAGGGTGGGGAGATCTGCATCCACAAG
This sequence comes from Madoqua kirkii, assembly GCA_006408675.1. Classification (NCBI taxonomy): domain Eukaryota; kingdom Metazoa; phylum Chordata; class Mammalia; order Artiodactyla; family Bovidae; genus Madoqua; species Madoqua kirkii. The sequence goes on from SJYC01085213.1 coordinate 31,823, forward strand.
GCTCACCCACTCCTGACAGCTGTCAGCTGACTACTCACTCAGTTGACTCAGTTGACATGTCAACTGACTCAGCTGACATGTCGACTCACCCATGTGGCCACTGATGACATCCTATCTTGGGCGGTCCTTGTAGCTCTATTGGATACCTGGCTTATGATTCTTCTGAGTGGCAGTACCCGAGTGCTGGCTCTCTTGTGGGCCACATGTCTGAGCTTTGAGGGCTTTGTAAACTCTCTTCTCCACCCCTTCCTATTGCATTGCACTGATATTTTGAACCTGGTCCTGCATTGACCCTTTTGCACCCCTTCTTCATGTTCCTTATACCAGAAAAGTAAAGTCGCCCAGTTGTGTCTGACTCTTTGCGACCCCATGGACTGTAGCCTACCAGGCTCCTCTGTCTGTGGGATTTTCCAGGCAAGAGTGCTGGAGTGGATTGCCATTTCCTTCTCCAGAGGATCTTCCTGACCCAGGGATCCAACCCCAGTCTCCCGCACTGTAGACAGATGCTTTACTGTCTGAGCCACCAGGGATGCCAGAGGAAAATGTCCAAACCTCTTACTGCTGGAAATCTTATACTTGATGGAGACCCCACTTAAGGAGTACCAACAAGATGGCTCAAGCTCAGCTTCCTTTCTAGGATGTCCACCAACCCACAAGAAAGTCACGCTGAGCCGGGATGGGAGCGGGGTTTGGTGGAGAATGGATCTGTGTATCTATATGGCTGAGTCCCTTCACTGTTCATCTAAAATTATCACAACATTGTTAATCAGCTATGTTGATTAACATTACAAAATGTTTTGGGCATTAAAGAAAATAAAAATTATATTAAAAAAAAGAAACTCAGGCTGCTCCACATCCAACCTCTGCCTCCCCTCCTGTGTCTCTCAGAGGCAAATCAGTAAGTTCAATTCTTAAGCCAACATCCAGCCAGGGAAAGCAAGTCTCCCTTTGTCTGGGGCATCTCCAATCTTTTAGTATTTCCCTGGGTCATCTCACTTGTCTTAATGGTGAGAGGTTCTATCTCTGACTCATATGTCTTCCTTCTTCCCTCCCCAGGTTTGTTAGAAACACTGAGCAGAGGTGCTGGGTGGTGGCTGGTGACGGGTTGGGTGGCCGAGAGAGGAGCCCCACTGAACCTCTCGGCGTTTGTTTCCAGGGCTTCTGTAGCAGATTACCAAAAATGAGAGGGGCTTAAACAACAGAAATGTGTTCTCCTGTGGTTCTGGATGCTGGAAGTCCGAAATTGAGACGCTGGGACAGCCACGGCCCTGTGGAGGCTCTAGGAAAGAAAGAGCCTCCACTTCTGGCAGCTCCTGGTGGCTTCAGACATTCCTTGGCTTGAGGCAGCATCACTCCATTCTCTGCCTCTGTCTCCACACAGCTTTTTTCCCTCAGGCTCTTGGAGGCCACTTCTCTTCTTACACTGAAAGTGAAAGTCCCTCAGTCGTGTCCAACTCTTTGGGGCCCACGGAATAGTCCCTGGAGTTCTCGAGGCCAGAATACTGGAGTGGGTAGTCATTCCTTTCTCCAGGGGATCCTACCAACCCAGATCTCCCACACTGCAGGCAGATGCTATACCAGCAGCCTTCAGGGAAGCCCTTCTCTTCTTATAAGGATCCCAGTAACTGAATTTAGGGACCACCCTACACCAGCGTCGCCTCTTCTTGACTAATTATATCTGCAAAGGCCCCATATTCAAATAAGGTCACACTTGAAGTTTCCAGGTGGTCATGAATTTGCTCAAAACACTATTCAACCCAGTACAGTCTGGTTACTGGGCTTCCCAGGTGACACCGGGGTAAACAATGTACTTGCCAATGTAGGAGATTCAGCAGGCTTGGGTTTGATTCTCTGGGTGGGAAAGATTCACTCTAGTATTCTTGCCCAGAAAATCCCATGGACAGAGGAGCCTGGTGGGCTACAGTCCACGGGGTCACAAAGAGTTAGACAGGAAGACAGGACAGAGTGACTGAGAATGCACACATACACACACCAATCTTGTTACAGAAAACGTCTAGGTCATTTACCTGAGATGCAGAAGAAACAGAGAGAAGCTCTGAGAAGTGACTTGTTCCACAGAGGGCTTCAAGGGAGAGAAATGATGGTGGTGGTGGTGGTACTGGTGGTACAGGATTAACTCAGGCCCATCAGTGAGATCTACCAAAAAAAAAAGGAACCAAAGATGGAGGGAAGATAGACAATAATACATCATGAAGATTGCTGGCTAAAAAAACGTCCAAAAACTACCCTGGATCCAGGGATGACCAGCTCCTTACTCCCCAGCCCCCAGTCCCCTTCCCTTCCCTCCCCTCCCTCCAACCACTCTCATAAGTGAGCATGCCAGCCACCCCCAGCCCCTACAGCCAGCCCCTCACCAGGAAGGCGAGAAGCTACATCATGCCCCTGGAAGGAGGTGTTTACCCAGCAAATATTAATACTCCTGATAACTTTCCCTGGGAGTGAACATACCAGGGGTGTTTCTTCTCACCCTACTTGGGATCCTGCCATTCTTTGTATGAGGAAAAACACCCTAATCCCCAACACTAACTTCTAAATCTGCCCTTCCAGAAGGTAGGGATTCTCTATATCACCACCACTAGAAAAGACTGTTTATATTACAATAGAATAATCTTTGAACCATCCAACTTCATATATCAAGCCAAAGGGAGTATCTTGAAGAATGAAAATGTAACCCAGGAGAACTCTACTCATTCATTTTCTCATTAAAGAATGTTTAAAACTTAGTTTATATCCTTCCCCCCCCAAAAATAGTGACAAATACTTCCTTACATCTACCACTAACTTTTAAAGTTAATTATTCTAAATAAATAAATGTATCATCTTCAAAATTAAAAACAAAAATTGCATTTAGTAATTTTTGATGGCCTGTGGAAATGTTACTGAGGTTTGATTTCACTTCAATTAGATAGTTTCTTACAATGACATAGCTTAATAAATGTTAAAATGTGATTCTTCCTTTTTAATAATTAGACATGACCACAGACTCTGGGCAGGGTTCTGTTCCAGCTCTTTTTCTGTCTGGGTTAACCTGGTGAAATAACTGCCTCTGTAAGCCTCTGTATTTTCATCTGGAAAATGGGTTTAATGTTGTAACCTACCTCAAAGTGTTATGATGAGAGTGAATGAGTCAATGCATGTAAAGCTCACAGAACAGAGTCTGAAACGTAGCCATCATTACCTGAGTTCTGCTGTTGTAATTTCTTAGGAGGTTTGTCCGCCTGCTCTTTTCTCTCTACACTCTAAGTTTCCAAAATACAAGGAAAAAAAACCAGCTGTTATCTCTCCCCAGGCCCTCAGCATGGTGCTCTGCAGAAGCTGGCTACTTCCGGCGCTGTGGTTGGAGCTGTGGAATCATTTACTTTCTTGTGGCATTTTGATACAGTTCAGAATTATTGATCTTGGTTTCTGGGAACAATATGGTCACACAGCGGATACTTTCAGACCAAATTTTGTTTTCTCCTAGAAAGATGAAGAGTCACAGCCTCCCAGCCTTGACACAGGGAACCTTCAGTTGAGAGTCAGGATCCCCCAACTCTCCTCCCATTTCTGCCACCCACTATCTAAGTTATTCCTTTTTACGTATTTATTTTTGACTGCTCAACTGTGTGATGACTTTATTATATATATATATAATATATATATATATACAGCTACCCACTCCAGTATTCTTGCCTGAAAAATCCCATGGACAGAAGAGCCTCACAGGCCACAGTCCATGGGGTCACAAAGAGTCAGACAAAAGTTAGCAACTAACACTTTGGAGTGCCATGCCAGACTAACATACACTAGCTGGCTTAAATAACAGCCATACATACGCATGTATCCATTCTAAGGGATCCTGTTTTTAAAAATCGCTTCTTCCCACACAGAAGTTCTCTTATCTAGACAGAAAAGTTCTTCCTGTGAGATTATATGATTAATAACAGCCCCAGTAAGAGCGACCTCAGCTCTGTCACAGTCCAGGCATGAGTGCTTTAGAATTACCAACACCTTCAGTGCTCTAGGTATGGTTCCCACATCAGGAATACATATAGTTTCCACTCTCATTATCCCCATTCTACAGCTGGGCAAACTGAGGCCCGGAGCCCACTGCTGGTACCTTGTAAGTCCAGAGTCTGACTCCTGAGCCTGACTTCTTAGCCACTAGCCAGTAGTGCCACCTCCAAGCTCATGAGCATGTGCAGGACAATCAAATACCTAAAGCACTTCCCAGGAAGCTCAGCTCATGTTGGACCCAGCACCATCCAGCCTCTGTGGGACCCAGCACCATGCAGCCTCTGTGGGACCCAGCACCATCCAGCCTCTGTGGGACCCAGCACCATGCAGCCTCTGTGGGACCCAGCACCATCCAGCCTCTGTGACGTCACTAAGAGTCCTTCAACTCAGTCCTTCAAGAAGCAACACCATTTGCTCTCTTGAAACTTTCCTGAGACTTGGTGCCAACAGCCATCACTCTTACTAAGACACACATTTTAACCCTGAGACTGACGTGGCGATCACGGCATCCTGAGTTGGTGTCCGTGCCTTATATGAATTGTCCCACCTCCCCAGGCACTCGATTACCCTCCAGTGTGACTGTGTCTTCCTCTATCAGCATCTCCCTGCTGGAGCGCATAGCAGGCTCAGTAAATACCGTCACAAGTCAGAGCCTCGCCCACATGTGGTGCATGGCCTGCTGTCATCTCTTGATTTAGCTGAGAGGAGGTGGGCAGTGGGGGCGGGAGAAACCTGCGGCTCCTGAATTCACTGCGTGGGAACAGGATGGAGGAGCAGAGTGAGCCAAGACCAGCACTGGGAGAGGACCCCAGTTATTCATGGAAGAGGAGGAGCTAAAACAAACCAGGCCAATTTCTGTAACAGGATGTAAGAATGTGGCACCAGATGGATACCGAGTTGCTACAGGAACCTCCTGAATGTAGAAACACCCAGTCTCACAAGAGTCACCTAGGAGTAGCAACACATCACTCACGAAGCCTTTTCCACCTTTACCTCTGTGAAATATTAACAGTCCTGGCTGGTCTCTGTTCTGCTGACCCTGGACACAGAACCTGTCCCCAGGGAAGGCAGATTCAGAGCCCAGGATTGAAATTCCATCAAGCCTTTGGGTCAATGGAAATCCTTTAAGCTATGACAATAACTCAGGCTCACTCTTTCCTTCATTTAATTTCAGAGGCTTGGAGGGAGTTTTATCCATGAGGGCAGAATTCCATTTCATTTCTAACCCCACGCAACGTGACTGTGGAGACTGAAAGCTCACCAGCAGGACCAAGGGTTCACAATGTACAGGCCATTTACTGTAGGTGGCTGTAGCACCTAATGTCGTTACCGGCCCCGATGGCTCTCAGCCCCACGGCCTGGGAGTAAGTTCATTTTAGGATGTATACCAAGCACGTACACACGAAGAGAGGGTGAGATCTTCCTGTATGTCTGGTTTGCAGCTCTGTGCACTAGAGTATTAATATCAGAAGATTATCTGAAAGTCTAAGGACATGTCTCCACATCAGTGCTATCTGGAAGTGGCCACTAGACCCACACAAAACAAAGCTCTTAAGAAGAAAGAGAGATGAGGAGATGCTAAGATAGAAGCTATGGAAGCCTAGTGGTTCAGGAGGAAAAACCCAGCTGCAAACACAGAGTTGGAAAGTGGGATATTGCTCCTCATGGGGCCCCGGAAACCCCAGCAGGAAAGGGCGGGCTCAATGTCAGGTTCCAAAACAGCGACAGGGAATGTGTGTCCAACTCTCAAGCATTCGGTGGTGTACCTGCATCCCGTGTGTTGACCAGATGTTGTCCACTGAAGCCGACTCTGCGTGATTAAAAGCCACCTAGTGAAGCCCCCATCTAAAACTCACATATGGAACCTCACACACACACACTAGCAGATCCTACGGATGCCCCACCCATATCCCTGTGGCCCTTCCCTTTCCAGTGCACTCTGACCCAATGTCCAACCTCCAACACCTGCCTGAAGGCTTTCTCTGGCTCCTAGAACCTGATCTGCTCATAGACACTGCAGACTGGAATTGACTAATGCTACTGGGAGCAGCCAGTGACTGATGGAAGCTAGTGGCTACACACACCCCAAGCTGGGAAAATTCTGTAGTTCAAGTTCAACATCATTTCCCATAGTCCCCCAGGAGCATTAATCTCTAATTTCCCATGAAAATAACTTGCTGAGCTTCACTCTTCATCTCAGAATCTGCTTCTAGGGAAAGTCAAGTTTGGATATATATTACACAGACACACACACACACTACTATTCATAGGTTTAAACTGTACAACACTCTTTGGTTACATTATCTTATTTGATCTTCACACCAATTTGATTACAGTTTTTATCACTCCCTTTAGAAATGAAAAAACTGAGTCTCAGAGAGCTAACAGATCCCCAGAGTCACACAGTGTACTCACAACCAACCACTCTGAAGTGCTTCCTTCAGCACTTCCACTGCGGCAATGCTGCCTCAGTGGAAGGGGAAACCACGGACACATCAAAGGGTTCGTTGATAGTCCTCATGTCTCTTGGTGAAAACCCTAGTGATGAATCTGTCTTTACATGTCCCCCACCATTTACTGGCATACCCCGCAAACAATAGCTGCTGTTGTTTAGTCACTAAATTGTGTCCGACTCTTTGAGACCCCCATAGACTGTAGCCCACCAGGCTCCTCTGTCCATGGGATTTCCCAAGCAAGAATATTGGAGTCCATTGCCCTTTCCTTCTCTAGAATATCTTCCCAGCCCAGGGATCAAACCCTTGCCTCCTGCATTGGCAGGCAGCTTCTTTACCACTGAGTCACCAGGGAAGCCACAAAAAATAGTAGATGCTTAATAAATACCTTGTGGATGGATGGATGGATGTGGAGTGTAGATGGATAGATGGGTGGATGGGTAAATATATAGCCATTATCAGTCCTCAATGAATTTCTATGTCTACTGACCCTGAGCAAGGACAAGGGTGGAGTTACAACTTATTACATATGATTTGCATATAACCTATTGCCTATTTTATGTCCCAGGACCAACAACATCTGAGAGGGTTCATGTGAGAATGTTATCTATTAGATTTGTCAGAGCAGAAAAAGTCTGAGGAAAACAAGTTTCAAAAAGTAACCAGTGGCTGGGTTAAAATCCAGTAGCGATTCTCATGCCTAAGTGAGAATAGAAACCATCTGGGAAGCTGATAAGAAATACTGATTTAATTTAATAAGAACCCAGGGATCGTGTAATATCCTCGGATAGTTCTAAAGACATCACAAAGGTTGTGATGCTCTGAATAGGGATGGAGGGATCTCCTTCACAGAGACCTTTTCTTCTCTCTTTTAGTTTATTGTCAGGATTCACCTTATTGGGTCAACATCACAAATACCATGAAGCTTCAAGAGAAAGTCACTAGTGGGATATGTATATCACTCCTGTGCTGGGTACTCACTCAGCGTGTCAGGGAAAACACAGAACCAAAGCCTCAGGGGTAGACTTTTCTGGGCAGGCCAGAATACTCAACCCCCAACCCAGTGCATCAATTCCATTAGTTGCTGCAGAAAGAAAGCTGTCTCACTTTGCTTAAACAGTTTTTTTTTTTTAAAGTCTTTGCTGAATTTGTTACACTGTTGCTTCTGGGTTTGTTTGTTTGTTTTAATGTTTTGGGTTTTTGGCTATGGGCTATGTGGGATCGTCACTCCTCAACCAGGGGTGGAACTCCTACTCCCTGCCCTGGAAAGTGAAGTCCCACCCACTGGGTCACCAGGGAAGTTTCCATTTGAACATTTTCTGTAATAGAAAGTTCTCTGCCTCCTGAAACTGTCCACTCATTGCTGAACAATTCGGCTACACAGCTCTTAGTGATTCTAGTTCTCTTTACTGAGACCACAAAGATGAGGTCATATCTGCCTGCACCATGATAGCTCATGGAATATTTAGGGACAGATGGCATCTCTACCATAAGTACCCCCTTTATTCCTTTTTGAATCCATGCAATGGGGATTGATAACTATTAACATCTAGGTAGTGCCGTCCAGACGTACCTTTGGATTCAGCCTCCAGGGTGTGGTCAGATATCTGGAGTCTTACACACCATCACATCCTTCTATGGGTACTCTACCTTCATTACTGCCTTCTAAAATCCCATTAGCTAATCTAGGAGCTGCATCCTGTTGAGCCAAAATTCAATTAAAACCCAAAGTCTCTTTCACGGAAACCTCTCCGTGTGTGGTCCTTGATTCAGTTATCAGCGCTCCTTGAGCAAAGCCATTCAGCCGTATTGTGACTCATCTAACAATTCGGCCCGCATTTTGGCATTTCAAAATCTGCTCCACACAGGAAGACTCTCACTGCTTTCCAGCCTTCCTGTGTTCTCTAGATATGGGTAGAACTGTCAAAAAATCAGCTGTCCACCCCTTGCCCCTGGAGATGCATCAGCGTGACATTGGAGGAGACTGTTGATCTGGAATCTGATCATATCAGCAGAAAGACATGATGGATAACACTTTGTTTCTTATGATGATAAGGGTGAAATGAAGGGTTCTTGTCATGAAAAGTTACTTCCTTCCACGCCAACACTGGAGAATTGTGTAACCAGTATACTTTCAGAGTATCCAGTGAATGAGGGAACTTTATTCCTGTCTGAGACACTGATGGTTTAATAAATGTTTTATCCATTTACATTTATTTTGATCTATTGTAGCGATCACTTCCCTTACAATTTTTTCCTTCCCTACCTTTGGCTCTGTTTTTGTTTCTTTTTTTAATCCCTTTTTATTCCTATTATTTTGAAGTTGTATATTTACATTTCTATATTTTTATTATTATAGTATAAGCATACCCTACTATTTCTTTCAGATTTTGATGCTAAGCAGTATCTCTACTCTCCCACCAGAAAAGAATCTTTAATTCCACCCCCAAATACTGCCTTTCTATATCATCCATGATACTGATGTCTAGAATTTTCATTCCTTCTCATTTCAAATAAATATCTCCTCAAATATTATTATTACTATTCGTATAGTAGATCTTCAACATGCTTTTACCATGTTTTGTAACTTTTTTCATTTTGATGCCCACTGATCCCTTATAGCTTGCATTTTCTTCTTTCAATATTGCATTATTTTATTTGACCTTTCAGGTAGTAAGTCTCTTAGTCTTGCATGTCTGAAAAAATCTTTATTTTCCCTTTACTTATAGCAGGGAGTGAACCAATTATACTGAGAGAATTCTGAGGTGAATAAAAAGAGGAAAAATGATTATAAGGACTCTTACCAGCAGCCCTACCAGCATTCCAGGCTCATAGCTGCTGGGAAAAGCTGCCTTCCTCTGGAATGATCTTTTAGCCTAGTATAGATATAAGGTTGATAGTTACTTTCTCTTACCACTTAGAAAATAGTATTTGATCATCTTCTGACATCTGCCATTGCCAATCAGAAGTCTGCTATCAGTCTAATTGCTGTTCCTTTTCAGATATGTGTTTTAAATGTTTTTACATCATCTTGCATAGTCTGTGGTTTTGTTGCAATGTGTGAGGTGTGGATTCATGTTATTCACCCTCTTCAAGATTCAGGATGCTATTGCAAACTGTTTTAACAAGTTTTCATTATGGAAAATACTCCTCCAATATGTCTTGGGCTATTCTTTCTCCTTCATTCTTCTCTAATTTCTTTCTGAAACTCCTATTTGTTATATATTGGAGCTTCTTGTTCTGTGTTCATGGTCTCAGTTTCTGCTTCATATTTACACCATCTCCTTTTTCTCTGAGCTGTATTTTGAGCGTTTTGTTTTTCGACTTTATCTTCAGAATCATTTCCTCTTCACTTGCATTAGCAATCTGTCTTTCTCAATCCACCTTCTTTTCATCTTGCATTGCAAAATCTATTTCTCACTTTCCCCCTGATCATCTAAATGATGTCTGCTTTCAGATTCCGTGGACATTATTACTCTTATCTGCAGTTCTTAGTGACTTTTCTCATTTGTTGCATCTGTTGACCTTCTTTTGAGGGGTAGATGTTATTGTGTATTTCTTAATTTTTTAGTTACTTGAGGAAAGTGAGAACACACAAGCTTGCATGGTGTGTGAACTGCAAGCTTGTCTTTGCATATTTTTGCCCTTGTAGGAATTCCCACTGGGTGCCCTGGGTTTTGGAGGTCACCTTAGGAAGACAGTCGAACTTTGGCTCCTGCAGACTCTGTGGAGCTCCAGGCTGGTTTTCATGTTCACTTTTTGCTAGACTCATTTTCAGTGGGATTTTTCTGGTCAGTGGGATTTTTCTGGTTTGAGCTCTGGCTGTGTATATTTAGTCTCACATTAACACTGTACAAGCTTGTCTTTCTGATTTCCCACACGTACCTCTTGCTACCCAAGGTCCAGAGCACAAAGCCCACATCTGGGGCTGGTGGGTAGCACCTTAATCCCTGTTTCACTGACAGTCCTTAATGCCGGGAGCTCAGTCTCACTTCCTGCACGAGGATCTTGATGCTTGAACTCAGTGCCGCTGCAGTTAGAATCCACACTCCCGGGAGACACTCCATCCAGAGTCCCCCATGCCTCCTTCTCCTCCAGCTCTGGCTCCTTGTTCCTGACATCTGGAGAGCTCCCTTTTCAGCTTTTGGTCTCACCTGAGGATTGGGTTTCATTATTTTTGGACTGGAAGGGGGACTTTCTCAATTATCTGTTAACCATCTTGATCAGACAATTAAAGGAACTTTGAAACATTAGCGGATTTAATTCAAGGGCAATGCTTTCCCTGTAGTCTTTAAGTGGATGTCTTTATAGCCACCCACCTGTGCATCTGAGTTCTGAAAGAGCAAGCAGGTACTTTTATCGCAACACACACACACACACAAATCACTCACATTCACAGAGGCAAAAGCATGACCTCACAGGACCTGCTCTGAAAGGGAAAGCACCATGTGAATAAACAAGTTCTGATATGTTCAGTGAGCACTAATCTTGGTGTCTTCTGTGTCCTCATCAAATAGATGATGTTAAGAAACAAATGGAAAGTTTCTACCTCTGTGTTCCTGGCATGGAAGTGAAAGGACTTACCTGATAAGAAGCATCATCTATCTTGGAAATATAATTTTGAGAAGAAAGTTCTTTGCAACGCCTCATCCTCACCCTGGTCAGAAACTCTGAGCAGTTGCCTGAGTGTGCAAAGCTGAATGGGCCTGAGGTTCAGTCGTTCAATAAGTTACAGTAGAAATGTTAACTGCAGTATTGATTTTTTATTATGTTTGTATTGCTTGTTTAATTTTATTTTGCTTGCAGGAAATTTTTTAATCAAAAATTCAGTTATTGAAACGCCGCCCCCCCCATCAGCCAAGTGATACTAGCAATGCTGGAGGAACACAGACATTAAATCCCTCCTGGCTTTTCCCTCTTCCCCCTTTGCCCACCCTCAGCTCAAAACTAAAAGCTCCTCCATTTCCAACTGAGAGTAAATGCGTGTGACCTTCAGTTCCACAGAGGTTAACCTACTCTGATTAACTTTTCCATGTTATTCCATTAAATAAAAACAGTTTTGACACCCAGAGACTAAAGCATCCTAGAGATAATACAATAACCCTATGCAATCATTTCAAATTGGATTGTAATAATTCATTTAGGTGACCATACATATTTGTTATATGTAATATGAAACATCGCAAAATGAAATCAATAGAAATGTTTCTTGTTAATGAAGATATACTGGGCTGTTATGTGTGGGTTGCGGACTCAATACCACAGAAATCTTATTTGTATTATAAATTTCAGGGTATCCTGAGAGTTAAAAATGAAGATAGCATTTCTTAAAGAAGCGATGGCTGGTCATTTAGAAAATTATATCATAAATTTTATGTCATTTCTTGGTCTTTCAAGATCTCTGAAAGCAACATAGTCTTATAATTTAAGTAAAAATTCTGGCTGAGTGATTGCATTCAACTATTTGCAAATGAACTTTTACGTGAACTTTCATTTCAAAATTACAGAGTTCAAAGCAATTTAGCTTTGGTAAGTCTGAGGATGTTACCACAGAAGAATTTAAAATACTTTTCAGGGTATTTCTTTCCTTCTAACATAAAAACTGAAGCTATAAATGGAGAAATCGATAGATATAGGTTTAAATATATACATATACACATCAGCCACTGTGACTATAATGGACTTTACTAGAATACTACCCTTAACTTCAAAACAAAATACAATATAATATAACATTATATAGTATAGTATATGATAAAATATCATATGCATTCATTTATATATATAAATAAGATTGTCATAACTGTTTGCTAACTAAGCTCACATGGTATTTTAAAAGGCCCATTTTAATAGTAAGTTCAGCATTTTGAACAATGTTATGGTGATATTTCAGATGAACCATGGGCAATATCTGCAATAGGTACCAAGAATAGTGAAATCATGAATTATGATGCCATTTACATTTCTCTTGTCAAAGTTCATGTACTTTCCTTCTCGTGAAACTTGACACCTTGAGGAAGGCCCCAAGGAATAGCATCCACAGAGAACTCTTTGCTTTATGGTGACCTCAAATGGAAGAAAGTCCAAAAAAGAGGAAACGTACGTATACACAAACGGTTCAGCAGTTAAGAACCCGCTTGCCAATGCAGGAGATGCAGATTTGATTCCTGGGTCAGGGAAATCTGGAGAAGGAAGTGGAGACCCACTCCAGTATTCACACCTGGGAAATCCCATGGGCAGAGGAGCCTGATGGACTACAGTCCTCAGGGTCAGATATGACTTAGCGACTAAAACAACAACAACAATACCTGATTCACTTTCCTGCACAGAAGAAACCAACACAACACTCTAAAGCAACAGTACTACAGTAAAAATTAATAATAATGGAAAAGAACAGCACCCATCTCCCAAGAGAGAAAAGAGAATTACAAAACACAAGCAGAGTTACTTGCAATGTGTAAAGGATCATCCTAGACTGTGTAAGTTTAAAACAGACTCATCAGAAGTAACTGTAATCACGTTTCTTCGTCTGCTATCTGTTCGGCTAAAGCGACCCTCTGCCGTTTTGGCCGCACCCTCTGAAACACTCACTTGCAGGTAAAAACAGACCAAAACGGCACTGGCTGTAACTGGGTCAACAGCTTTCATTCACAGCCTGGTTCTGTCTGTATCCCTTGTGTGCCTGTTGGTGGGATGGCGGCCACTCCACACCCACCGGAGGGCTGTCTGAACGGACAGGAGCTGGGCCTGGCTCAGCCTCTGCCCCCTGCTTGCAGGCGTCCTGAGTCTAAGGCCTTCAGCTCACGTTGCCCTCTGACTTTCCTCTGCAGTGTTTTCTGCCTTCTCCTCACTCACCTCCCACACTCACCAGAGACTCAGGTTCCTGTGTTCGGGTCATAGGTGTCCATGCATGAGCATTCCAGGCTCTTTGCAGAACGCACTTGAGACGCTCATCACCAGGACTGGCTCTGCCTCTGACGGGAACCTGGGATCCTCTGTTTACACCCTCTCCATCTCCTCCAGGGCTTCTCCTTCGTATCATCCCAGATGTCTGGAACCTCCCCTTTCCTCCTGACTCTGCCCTCATCCTGACAACATATTCTAGTTTGCCCGCCTTAACAAAAGAGCCACAATTCTCTGGATCTGGACTTCTGAGTTTCTCTCTAGCTACTTCTCTCTGTCTCTCTCTCCCTTCCCAGTGAAATTTCTTGAAGTAATAGCTTGCACTTGTCTCTTCTTCTCCCCTCCTCGGGTGCCACCAATAGCACCCTCTGAAACTGCGCTGGCAGAAGTCAGCAAGATCCCGTTACTTTCCAAATCCAGTGGAAACACGTCTGTCTTTTTCTCTGTCCCCCTTGGCCGCAAATCGCCATTCATACATTCTCACTGCGTGAACTCGTGAATTTCCAGATCGTTGGTTGGTGCCTCTTTATCCATGAAAGATCCTTCTTCCTTCAGCTGCTCTTTTTTTTCTTAATTTTTTTGAAATTAAGAAAAAAAGAGCAATTTCAATTTTCCATTGAAATTTTTTCAATGGTAAACTATTCTGAACGTTCATAGAAGTTTGAATAGTAGGTTCAACCCCGACTCTCTTATTTCCTCATCCTCTGCAGTTGTTCCTGGTGGCCTCTCCCTCCTGCCGGTGTTACCTGCTGCTCTCCATCTCTTCTCCCTGACCTGCAGGTTTGTGCCTTCCCACTGCAGCCCCCGCCACTTGGATGCCCATACGCTGCTGCACCAAGCTGACCTCTGCACCACCACCAGCCTGCTCTCCTCTTTCACTGTTTGTGTTGGTGATTATCTATCTTGCCAACCAAGCTGGGTAGCAGAACGCTTCTGGCAAAACTGTTACCACGTCTCAGAAACGTATCTCTCCTCCCACACCCCACTCATGGCTTTCGTTTAGGCGTTCAGCATTTCTTGCTGGATTTGGTTTAACGGTCACCTTATTGCCTGGCTCTTCTTGCCCCCAGTACCTTCCAACAACCCACCTCCCCTCGTTTCTACACAGATTTTTTTTTTCTTTATACAAATTGAAATCCTATCATGCCTCTTCCCTACTTGGAAGGTATAAGAGTACTCCTTAAACTCATCCTCATAAATAACTAATAAGAACCTGCTGCATAGCACAGGGAAGTTTACCCAATGCTCTCTAAGGGCCTATATGGGAAAACAATCTTTGAAAAAAAGAGAGAGAGAGTAGATATATGTGTATGTGCATGTGTGTATATGTGTGTGTGTGTGTAACTGATTCACTTTGCTATACACCTGAAACTAATGCAACATTGTAAATCAGCTATACGCCAATAAAAATATTTTTTAAACAAAAATAATATAAAGACTAGGCAGTCCAAAATCTGGAGGAAAAGTTGGCAGACTAGAGATTCAGTTTAGAATTCGTGTTGCCGTCTTGAGTTTGATGGGTGGAAATGGGGCTGAATTTCTATGTTGCAACCTAGAGGCAGAATTGCTGCTTCTTTGGGGAACTTGTCTTTGTTCTTAAAGCTTTCAAATGATTGGGTGAAGCCCATCCACATTATGGGGCTTCCCTGGTGGCTCAGACAGTAAATAATCTGCCTACAATTGAGAGAGACCCAGGTTCGATCCCTGGGTCAGGAATATCCCCTGGAGAAGGGAATGGCAACCCACTCCTGTATTCTTACCTGAATAATCCAATGAGCGAAGGAGCCCGGTGGGCTACAGTCCCTGGGGTTGCAAAGAACCAGACCCAACTGAGCAACTAACACTTTCATCCACATTATGGAAGATAATATGCTTTATTAAAATCAACTGATTGTAGATGTCAATTATATCTAAAAATATTTTCACAGAAACATCTAAACTAGGGTTTGAACCAAACCTCCATGTGGACATGGAGGGTGATCTTCTGGGTAAGGAGATATCTCCTTTCCTCAAAAGTTAACAAGGACTTCAGTTTTTACTCACTCGTAACCTCTGAAACAGGAGGTCAGGAAAAGAGTACCTAGTGGAAGGGCAAAAACAAGCACCTTCATGCCATGGGAAAAACCATCCAAAAACCATCAGGCTCTGCACTAAGTATACCACTGGTGCTTTTTCTTATTGACACTGATTGGCTTGGGCTTGAAACTTCCCAAGAAATTTAGAAATATGGACAACAGGATTAGACGGAGTTTGAACTATGACCCATGATATCAAATCCTGACAATTTGGTATGCTAAACTATATTAAAATGTATGACTTTGAAGGAAGAGATCAATATTTTTCTTCTGTTTGTGGACAGCCTGTGCTAAAGGATAGAGAGAAATAGCCTGAGAATGTGAATATATCCTAAGGATTTCCCTGGCTTGTAGTCATCCAAGGTGGCCATTTATAGAAAGGGAAAATGTGACCTGCTTCTAGAAAGAATAGCTGAGATATTTGCTTGTTTGTTTATTTCAAAACCAAAAATTGATTTATAAATTACTCATGCCTTAAAAACCACATGACTGCCACTATAGACATGACCCAACCAAGACACTCTTTTAAGTATAGTGAAATACAGCTGAAAATGCATCTTCCTCTTAGCGGGGGCACCGTGGAGGTTTTGGTCCAGGGGATTTAACCCTTCTGTGCAGCCATATTGCAATGGCTGCTTTGTCTACCTGTAACCACAACCCTGTCAGGGGCCTCTCTCCCCCACATACACCCTTCCTCCCCTAGCCCTTCAGGCCTAAGGGAGGCACCAACTTCCCCTTAAATACATCTTCAGTCCTTCCTGCAATCAACACAATCTAGGAGAGACAACATGCCAAGAAGGGGAAATTTTAAGCCCTAAGGAAGAGAGAGAGGAGGAGGGAAGGAGAAAATGATGTAGGCAGGGATAAGAACAAGTGTGACGGGAAATGCAGAGGTTCAGAGAATGACCAGCTCCTTACTGAGCTTGTTTTACAGAAAAAGCACCTATTAGAAACAGACTGAAGGATTTCTGGGATGGGCTGAACTGGTATTTCTCTTAGGACTTAAACGTTTCCATTCTTGGCCCTTTTCTGGTCCTGCAGAAACAAGAACAAACTCAACAGAAAAAATCAAGTTCACTCCAAGCAGCAGTAGCACATCGTGCAGTATGTCCAAGGCCATGCTTAAAATTATCATCTTTAGAGTTAGCCGGGCTAATGTCACAGGCTTTCCTTATAGCTCAGTCAGCAAAGAATCTGCCTGCAGTGCAAGAGATCCGGGTTTGATCCCTGGGTTGGGGAGATCCCCTGGAGAAGGAAATGGCAACTCATTCCAGTACCCTTGCCTGGAAAATCTCATGGGCAGAAGAGCCTGGTGGGCTGCAGTCCATGAGGTCGCAAAGAGTCGGGCACAACTGGACAACTAACACTTCCTTCCTTCCTTATTTTCTGTCCAGTTCATCCAGGTTTCAGCTGGCTGACTGCAAATTACTGAACCTCTCTGAGCCTTAGTTTACTTCCCTATTGTGTGGGACTGGAGATACTACCTCAAAAGTTGAGAAGATTAAAAAAAAGAAGAAGAAAGAAAGAAAGTGCTTAGCCTGCTGTATAGTATAAATGAAGTGGCCAAATAATAGCCATGATTATTACTAATTTAAAGAAAATAAGCATAAAACTGAACTTAATTTTTAAAGACTGAAACTGGATGGCAGGTGCGCTGAAAGCTGTGTATTCTCTGTGGTCACCCCTTGAGCCCCTTTTCTCCCCTCTGCTCTTCCCATTGACGTGACATCCTCTAAGGCTTGCACCTGGATCCTCTACAACTTCTCCAGATTCTCTTTCTCTGGGAGCTCAAGTCCTTCAAGACCTCAATTCTTTCTGTTGTTGGTGGTGGTGATGATGAAATTGCTCACACAGGATCTCCAGTTGTCAAGATCTCATCTGTGTCAGTGTTTCCCAACCTTGCTTGATTATAAAAACTTACAGAAGGTGGAGGTAGGGGTGGGGGAGAGGGGGGTGGTTAAAAATCTCTGAACCCAAATTTGCAATGGGCAAGGGGATTTGCACCTCTAACAGGCCCCCGAAGGTAACTCTGTGATCGGCAAATTGGGAATAAAAGAGGCTGTTCAGCCTGGCCACCGTGGTCTCCATGCCCCGCACACACCCTGATCTGTATCGGCAACTGCACCCTTGAACCACTCCTATAAAACTCTTCAGCAAATCCCCTGGGCTAGGACACACACTTTTTGAGGCAGGAGTGTCCTGTGTCCCTGGCAAAGCAATAAAGCTCTTCTTTCCTATTTCACCCAAAACTCTTGTCTCTGGGATTCTATTTGGCAACTGTGCATAGAGGCCAAATTTCTGGCATCACTGCTAGTAAAGATCTATAATTAAAGATATCAAGAAGGAACCACAATAAGACGGACAGTAGGGGAGAGTCACAGTATAGGCAAATCCCATACTCTCAGATGATGACTCACGAACAGAATATATTACATCACAGAGGTTCTCCCTGAAAAGGGAGTGGTCTGGGCCCTGTATCAGGCTCGCCAGCCCAGGGGCCCTGTGCTTAAAAGATACATCCCCAGAGACATTTGGCTCTGAAAGCCAGCAGGGCTTACTCTCAGGAGTCCCAGAAGGCTGAGGGAATAGAGACTCCACTCCAAAGGGTGCTCACAAAATCTTACATTCCAGGATCCAGGGCAGAAGCAGAGATTTGAAAGAGCCTCGATGAGACCTACCTGATGATCTCAGATAGTCTCCTGTGAGGCAGGAGGCAACTGGAGCTCACCCTTGGAACACAGACACTGGTAACAGACATTCTGGGGGAGTTTATTCTACCTCGTGGACCCTGGTGCTGGCAGCCACCTTTGTGGGACCCACCCTCCAGCTCATTAACCTCAGGACCCCACTGCAAATCCACCCAACTGCCTGTAGGGACCAGTGCTGGGACATCTCAAGTCAAGCAACTGACTGGGTAAGGACACAGCCCACCCACAAGCAGAGAGGCTGAGCCCACAGAAGCCTCTGGACTTCACCTTGCCTACCAAAAAGCCCAGAGCCTGGCCTCAGACACCAGTGCACAGGCCAGAGACCCAGGGACCCCCGTTCCCTGCAGCAAGAGACGCCCCCCTCCCAGGTCCCAGCTCCACCCACCAGCGGACAAGCACCAGACCCAGACTCCCTGGCCCTTCCCACCAGCGAGGTTGCCCTAGCCTCAGGACAATCTTCACTCACCAGCGGCAGACACAAGCAATGTTGCCTCTGTGCCCACTTCCTGGAGAGGTTTTGTCATAAACAGATGTTGAATATTGCCAGAAAATTTTCCCGTTCTATTTTTATCCCTCCATTTGTTAATATGATGTATGATATTGATTGATTCGTGGATGTTTATTGCATTTTTAAAAAGACATGGGGAGCAAAACTGTCTCTAGGATCATTTGCCTTTGTGCTGTCTCAGGCAGAACTAATGAACAGACCCACCCCCAAGTTTCTCATTAGCAAGAGGAAATGGACTTACTACTAAGATTACAGGAACTGATCAAGGTCCATCCCTAAAACTCACCTCCCCTGAGCATATGTCTAGAATAAATTTAAGAAAAAGAAAGCAATGGTTCATGGGTAGGTGACAATGGAGGCTTGAAAAATGCACAAGATCATAGGATTATAACACAAACCTTTTTTTTTTTTCTTCATTTCTTGATTGCCAAGGTTTTAAGCCAACAAATTTGAAACACTCACACATCCCAAGTGGTGCTAGAGGCAAGGAAAAAATCCAGCTGCCAGTGCAGGAGACACAGAGACAAGGGTCCAATCCCTGAGTTGGGAAGATCTCCTAGAGGAAGAAATGGCACCCCACTCCAGTATGCTTGCTTACAAAATTCCATGAGCAGAGGAGCCTGGCGGGCTATGGTCCATGGGGCCACAAAGAGCTGGGCACAACTGAGTGACTAGGCACATATGCCAACAAATTTGAAACATACAGGCTTCCCTCAGGGGAGTTACAGCAGAAAAAAAAATATGAAGGTGAGACTGGCCATTCATCTTTGGGGGCATCACACAGATTGACTTGGTTGGTGAAGCAAGACCATGGTAGAGAGTGATGGAAGAGAAAGTTGGAGCGATAGGACCAGCTGTGTCTTTGAATATGACACTATGGCATTGAGAGGATTCACAAAATTCTGGGGGAGTTTATTCTACCTCGTGGACCCTGGTGCTGGCAGCCACCTTTGTGGGACCCACCCTCCAGCTCATTAACCTCAGGACCCCACTGCAAATCCACCCAACTGCCTGTAGGGACCAGTGCTGGGACATCTCAAGTCAAGCAACTGACTGGGTAAGGACACAGCCCACCCACAAGCAGAGAGGCTGAGCCCACAGAAGCCTCTGGACTTCACCTTGCCTACCAAAAAGCCCAGAGCCTGGCCTCAGACACCAGTGCACAGGCCAGAGACCCAGGGACCCCCGTTCCCTGCAGCAAGAGACGCCCCCCTCCCAGGTCCCAGCTCCACCCACCAGCGGACAAGCACCAGACCCAGACTCCCTGGCCCTTCCCACCAGCGAGGTTGCCCTAGCCTCAGGACAATCTTCACTCACCAGCGGCAGACACAAGCAATGTTGCCTCTGTGCCCACTTCCTGGAGAGGTTTTGTCATAAACAGATGTTGAATATTGCCAGAAAATTTTCCCGTTCTATTTTTATCCCTCCATTTGTTAATATGATGTATGATATTGATTGATTCGTGGATGTTTATTGCATTTTTAAAAAGACATGGGGAGCAAAACTGTCTCTAGGATCATTTGCCTTTGTGCTGTCTCAGGCAGAACTAATGAACAGACCCACCCCCAAGTTTCTCATTAGCAAGAGGAAATGGACTTACTACTAAGATTACAGGAACTGATCAAGGTCCATCCCTAAAACTCACCTCCCCTGAGCATATGTCTAGAATACATTTAAGAAAAAGAAAGCAATGGTTCATGGGTAGGTGACAATGGAGGCTTGAAAAATGCACAAGATCATAGGATTATAACACAAACCTTTTTTTTTTTTCTTCATTTCTTGATTGCCAAGGTTTTAAGCCAACAAATTTGAAACACTCACACATCCCAAGTGGTGCTAGAGGCAAGGAAAAAATCCAGCTGCCAGTGCAGGAGACACAGAGACAAGGGTCCAATCCCTGAGTTGGGAAGATCTCCTAGAGGAAGAAATGGCACCCCACTCCAGTATGCTTGCTTACAAAATTCCATGAGCAGAGGAGCCTGGCGGGCTATGGTCCATGGGGCCACAAAGAGCTGGGCACAACTGAGTGACTAGGCACATATGCCAACAAATTTGAAACATACAGGCTTCCCTCAGGGGAGTACAGCAGAAAAAAAAATATGAAGGTGAGACTGGCCATTCATCTTTGGGGGCATCACACAGATTGACTTGGTTGGTGAAGCAAGACCATGGTAGAGAGTGATGGAAGAGAAAGTTGGAGCGATAGGACCAGCTGTGTCTTTGAATATGACACTATGGCATTGAGAGGATTCACAAAGAATGATATCTGCACATACATGCCAGCCTAACAAAAAGCAGGACAACGGACTGTCTCATGCATCCGAGGTAATTTGCCTAAATTATCTTTGATCTATTGGCACATCTCTTATGATCTACTAAAAAATTAAATTTTTCATTCATCTATTGTATTCAACAAGCGCAAGTCACAAGCCTGGATTATTAATGATGTCAGATCTTGTATTACTGAAACAAATGCATAAAAGTTCCATTTCTGATGACAAAAAGAGAGTCATTTGTTTCAATCATGGAAGACAATCTTATTAAACATTGCCAACTTACTGCCAAGCTGGCTGGTCACCAAGGCACAGCCACAGAACAAATGGAATCGAGAAGACTGTCAATCTTCCGACAGTGTCACTGTCCCCAAAATAGTAAACTTAGGGAGAGATCAATCTATGATGACACGGACACTTTTACTTCTTAATTCTGGAGACTTTCAAGTTCAGCGTTTTCATAATCCTTTCATGTAGCAATTAAGCTGTTTGGCAAATATTAGTGATGCTGGGTTAAATGGTCTGATCTGCATAGCAACTGTATACATATTCAGATGAACTGACTTAACCTTTCAGAAACGTCACTTAGGTAAATAGTAAATATCTCTACCCTTTGACCCAATGATTTTACTTCTCAGTCTAAGGAAATAATCTGGAAAGCAAAAAAGGCACTATGACCAGGGATGTCCACTACTGTTGCTCTTATGGCTGAAAACAAGGAGCCAACCAGTTTTCCAACAGGAGGAGCATGATGTAATCAAGTACATTTCAGCCACAGAGAAAAATGCTTTTGATGTGTTCAGTTCAGTGCAGTTCAGTCGCTCAGTCATGTCTGACTCTTTGCAACTCCACGGACTGCAGCACACCAGGCTTCCCTGCCCATCAACTCCCACAACTTGCTCACATTCATGTCCGTTGAGTCGGTGATGCCGTCCAACTATCTCATCCTCTGTTGTCCCCTTCTTATCCTGCCTTCAATCTTTCCCAGCATCAGGGCCTTTTCCAATGAGTCAGTTCTTTGCATCAGGTGGCCAAAGTATTGGAGTTTCACCTTCAGCATCAGTCCCTCCAATGAATATTCAGGACTGATTTCCTTTAGGATTGACTGGTTTGACCTCATAGCAGTCCAAGGGACTCTTAAGAGTCTTCTCCAACACCACAAGTCAAAAGCATCAGTTCTTCAGCACTCAGCTATGGTCCAGCTCTCATATTCATACATGACTACTGCAAAAATCATAGCTTTGACTATACAGACCTTTGTCGGCAAAGTAATGTCTCTGCTTTTTAATATGCTGTCTAGGTTGGTCGTGTTACGTATATACTAAGTCATATATACTATACTTTCAAGTATATAAACAAGATTTCCAACAAGCGTATAAATAAGTTACAGAATGAAGACTAAAAGATAACTGCCCCCAAATTTTGACAATGGTCTTTTGGATGTTGACATTTTACGTATCTGTTTATTTTCTTATTCTTTGTGTGCGTGCATGCTAAGTCACTTCAATCTTGTCCGACTCTTTGTGACCCCATGGGCTGTAGCCCATCAGGCTCTTCTGTCCATGGGGTTTTCCAGGCATGAATACTGGAGTGGGCTGCCATGCCCTCCTCCAGCGGATCTTCCCGACCCAAGGATTGAACCCATGTCTCTTACATCTCCTGCATTGGCAGGTGGGTTCTTTACCACTAGCACCACCTGCTTTTAAATTTGTCTTAGTGCTTGTGTATGAATGGCAACTCACTCCAGTACTCTTGCCTGGAAAATCCCATGGATGGAGGAGCCTGGTAGGCTGCAGTCCACAAGGTCACACAGAGTCGAACACGACTGAAGCAACTTAGCAGCAGCAGCATTACCTTTAAATACAAATACAGCATATTTCTGAACAGTTCATCCTAGAAGGTCCTCTATCTGGGGTCAGCAGGAGGAGTGAAGGGCGAAGAGTTCAGAAGACAAGAAGCATGCTGGTTCCTATCACACCTGAAAGAGAAATGTGCTTGTTCCAGACTTGCCGTGAGGAACTTGGAGGCAGTCCCAGGAAAGGAGGCCAGACTTAAAGAGCTGCCCAGGTTCGGAAGAAGCCCAGCTCCTACCCAAACGCTCTTGAACTAAGAGAGAGAAAATAAAGCATCAGTTATTTGGAGGGAACCCCAAAGAAGAGCAGGTCACTGTATCCCAGTTCTTATCTGGAATTCTGGGCAAAAGATGCCCAGAATCCTTTTTGGTAGGATGCCCAAAGGCAACAGGAGGGAATCTCAGGATAGCAGAGTAGGGCCTGGAGGCCCTGAGTAGTTCTCACCCTGGCTCTCACTGCCTGAGCTGCAAGACACAGAAAGGTCCAGAAGTTCCCATGAGTCTTTGTGATGAGCAGCCAACGAACGGAAGTGGCCTAGAGCTGTGACAAAGAGGGGCCACATGATGACAGCTGTGGCCAAATGGTCCTGGCGTCGGTGGCAGATTCAGGCACACCCCCAGGATGCGCACACATGCCAGGAAAGATGCCCTCTCCTTCCTTTAGTTTACCTCTTTGAGCTTCAGACGCACAGACTTGACTTAATAACACTCCTAGTTAATGGCGTGCCATCACTTCCTGGCACATTCTCATCTTTAGCTTGTGATGGACTGATGATGGACTGACTGACTGACGACTGATTGATTGATTTCCTCTTACTTCCATCTCCATAACCTTTTCTCTCTCCCAGCAGGGGCAGTCACCCTATTGTATTTGTTTTTGTTTGGGGGGCTTTTTTTGTGTTTTTAAACGGCATTGTATTTGACTAGTATTCTTGAATTTGTATGTACCCTAGAGAATGAAACAGTTTCAATTTATATACACGGTAATGTAGGAAAGTTGACATCTTGTTCTTAATTTCTTTACTCAACTCCATGTCTTTAAAGCCTATTCATTCTGATGTGTTTATGCCTAGGCTGGCATCTGCATAATATTCCTTGATTTACTGACACATTCCCCAAGTAACAAACACCTCAGATGTGTTCAGCTCCAGCACAGACACTGCTATGATGGGTGTCCTTTTGCGTAATACTCTTAGCAGAATTTCTCTGATATGTATCACCAGATGTGGAATTTCTGGAATAGACAAAACACACCTACTTAACCTAAAGACTACTACTTTTAAAAATGGTATCATAGTCTTCTCTATGAAAAGTGGTTGAGCATAGTACATGCATGGGCGCGTGCACACACACACACACGTGCCTATAACAGATGCAGAGCTATCTGCTCAGATCCTTCTTCAAGGATGCAGAGAGTGTAGTCCACAGTAGACTTTCAGCCATCAGCGCCCCCCAGGGTCCTCCTCGGTTGTAGAACACGTGGCCTCTAGCCTCTTGGGGTTGATTATCTGACCAAGGCCATATACAGATAAATGCCTACCACAGGTCTTACCTTTTCAAAGAATCTGGGAGTATAACCGGCCAGCTATTTCAGCCAGCTATTTCAGCAACTCTGAAGGGTAATTTCCACTCTGGAGCCCCTGGCTGATGGACCAAAACTCTGACCTACCTGCATCACATCTCAGCATCCTCTGCCCAGTTCTGCATCCTGCCCACTCCCGTCTCAGGTCTTGATCTGTCTCACCGTCTGCTCCTGGAAAGTCCAACCTGTAATGCACCAATCAGCTGCCCCGTCTTGCTGGTCTGCTACATAGAAAATAGTTTCTCATTGTTCTTTTAACTTTCATTTCTCAGCTCCCTAATGATTGGAATGTTTATTCATATACTTGTTATTCAGTTCTCTACTCCTCTGGATTGATTTATTATACACATTTTCCTTAATTCCTTTGACATTTTCATGCTAGTGTGTAGGAATTCCTTGATTATCCTACATAAGCCTTTCATTTTTAGCTTTCTCAAATATCTTTTTATAACCTGCCATCTGACTAATAGTGATGTCTCTATGAGATTCTATAAGAATTGAATTCTTATTTTTGATGTAAGAAAATCTACCAAGTTTTTACATTTGGTTGTGATGTTGAGGTCTGATTTAAGAAGTCTTCTGCTACCCTTGAGCATCCCCGGTGGCTCAGTGGGTAAAGAATTCACCAGCAATGCAGGAGACCTGGGTTTGATCCCTGGGTCGGGGATCCCCTGAAGGAGGGCATGGCAACCCACTCCAGTATTCTTGCCTAGAGACAGAGGCACCTGGCAGGCTACAACCATAGGGCTGCAAAGAGATGGACATGACTAAAACGACTGAGCAGGCATGCACAATTCTACCCTAAAGTCACAAAGATACTCTCCTATATTTTCTTCTATTATTTTTATTGTGCTACCTTTTGTGTTTCATTTTCTAATTTATCTGGAGTCTCATTTATATATGGAATAAGGTTGGAATTCAGTTTTATTTTCATTCACCTAAAGAGGAAGATTTCATAGCAGCAAGAGAAGAGAAAGTATAATACCTTTTGTACTGGGGCAAAAGAAAGATCAACCAGTGACGTGGAATATTCTATAGAAATATGGGCTTGAGCATCAAAAGTAACTGAGAAACAGAAGCAATGAAGGCCCTCAGAGAGGGGAGGGGGCAGCCCAGGGAGTGGCGATGGGGGGACACACCAAGAGGTATTGTCACATAAGTCCTTCTGTCCTCTTTTTTATTGCTTCAATAACTTTTTACACAGTAAAACACATTAGTTGGCATTTAACTGAATATTTAAAATCTCAGAGGCAAAAAGGATCACCAAAGAAAGGAACAAAGAAAAGCAAGCTCAGCCTTTGTCCGAAGGTGGTTGATTTCTCTCCCAAACCCCAAGTAGCTGAAAGGTGGAAAATCTAGTAACAGAATCGAACACGTCTAATCTCTTTTATAACAATGTTCTTACTTTAGCCCATGTCATCAGGGGTAATGGCTGAAAATAGTGACAAATACAGCATCAATAAACATAATAATAATTGATTTTCCAGAGATGAAAAATTTGAAATTAGTGACCATTTCCCCCCAGAGCATTGGTTGATTAATTTAACGTTCATCTTAGTCTTTCAAAGACATCCTCTTACTGCCGATCTGCTTGGCCATGCTTTGTGATGGGCTTTGTGGTTAGGACTCCATGGTTAAAGTATATTGCACACTTCTGCAGTTTTTCTTTCAAATTTATTTTATTCAAGTATAGTTGATTTGAAATGTGTTAATTTCTGCTAAACTGCAAAGCAATTCAGTTTGATACACCCACACATATA
The DNA here is from genome assembly GCA_006408675.1 of Madoqua kirkii. Classification (NCBI taxonomy): domain Eukaryota; kingdom Metazoa; phylum Chordata; class Mammalia; order Artiodactyla; family Bovidae; genus Madoqua; species Madoqua kirkii. The sequence continues at coordinate 57,954 of SJYC01085213.1, forward strand.
TATGTATACGCTTTTTCATATTCTTGTCCATTACAGCTTATCACAGGATATTGAATACAGTCCTCTGTGTTATACAGTAGGACCTTGTTGTTTACCCATTTTATACATAATAGTTTGCTAATCCCAAACTTGCTAATCCCAAACTCTCGATCCATCCCTTCTCCAACCCCCTTCGCCTTGGCAACCATAAGTCTATTTTCTGTGTCTGTAAGTCTTTTTTGTAGATAAGCTCATTTGTCTCATGTCCTTTTGTAAATAAGTTCATTTGTATCATTTTTTAGATTCCACCTGTAAGTGATACCATATGGTATTTGTCTTTCTCTTTCTAACTTACTTCACTTGGTGTGATAGTTTCTGGGTCCATCCATGTTGCAGCAATGGCATGATTCCATTCTTCTTATGACCGAGTAGTATTCCGTTATATGTGCATACCACACCTTCTTTATCCACCCATCTGTTGATGGACTTTTAGGTTGCATCCATGTCTCAGCTATTGTAAAAATAGTGCTGCAGTGAACATTGGGGTGCATCTATCTTTTTGAATCAAGAGTTTTCTCTGGATATATACCCAGGACTGGGATTACAAGATCATATGGCAACTCTATTTTTAGTTTTTGGAGAAACCCCCATACTGTTTTCCATGGTGGCTGTACCAATTTCCATTGCCACCAACAGTGTAGCAGGGCTCACTTTTCTCCACATCCTCACCAGCACTTGTTATTTGTAGATTTTTTTTAATGATGGTCATTCTGACCTGTGTGAGATGATACCGCATTGTAGTTTCGATTTGCGTTTCTCTAATAATTAGCAATGTTGAGCATCTTCTCATGTGCATGTTGACCATCAGTATGTCTTCTTTGGAGAAATGTCTGTTTAGGTCTTCTGCCCATTTCTCCATTGAATTGTTTGGGGTTTGTTGTTGTTGTTGTTACTGAGTTGTATGAGCTGTTTGTCTATTTATATACTAAGCCCTTGTCAATTGTATCACTTGTAAGTATTTCTCTCAGCCCCTGGGTTGCCTTTTCATTTCATTTACAGTTTCCTTTGCTATACAAAAGCTTGCATGTTTGATTAGGTCCCATTTGTTTATTTTCATTTTTATTTCTATTGCCTTGGGACATTGAGCTAAGAAAACATTGGTATGATTTATGTCCACAGTTTAGAAGTCTTAGAGAGAATCCTGTTCATTGAAGGATGGCTGCAGCAACAACAGTTAATGATAAAGGAGACTCATACACATACTTCCACAGATTGGAATTTCAAGTTTATCATACAGATATAAGTTTGGTGACTGAGCTACTTAACATTTTTCTAACTTAAGTATTCAAAAAACGATTTTTGAGAGTTTCTATCTGTACTCCACAGGAGCACCCAACTTTCACTGAATTAATCCAGTAATGTTGACCCAAAGATGGGATTCAAGTGACTGTTTTCCTCCCATCTTTTCTCTCTCCCTCCCTCTCTGCCTGCCTTCCATTTTTCTTCCTTTCTTCCTTCTCTTCCTTCCTACATTTTCCCCTCCTTCCCCTTTTCCCTTCCTTATTTGCTTTCCTTTTGCTACAATCTGAATGTTTATGTTTTCCCAAATTCACATTGAAATCCCTAAAGTGATGGTATTTGGAGTCTTTGGGAGGTTATTGGGTCATGAAGGTGGAGCCCTGGTGAATGGGGTTAGCGCCCTTATCAAAGGACCCTAGAGAGTCCACTGTCCTTTCCACCACGTATGGTTTCAGAGAAAAGACAGATGCCTGGGAAACGGGCCTCACCAGATGCTGAATCTGCTGGCACCACGATTTTAGACTTTGAAGCCTTCAGAACTGTGATAAATAAATCTTTTCCTTTATAAGCCACCTAGCTCACAGCGTTTATATTATAGCAGCCTGAGAAGATTAAAATATTCTTCTTTCCTTCCCTCTTCCTTCCTTTCCCTTCCTTATCTCTCTCTTTCCATCCTTCCTTCCTTTCTTCCTTCCCTCTATAACTGTAAAACAATGTCTCAAAACCCTCTTTAAATTATTTCAAGTTTTGATGTTCATATTTACGCTGGGAAGACAAGTAGAGTGAATATTATCAATTCCTTTTTGGCCAGTGAGTAAAGTGAGACACAGGGGCTTCCCAGGTGATGCCAGTGTGAAGAAAGTACCTGCCAACCCAGGAAATGCAAGAGAAGCAGGTTCAATCTTTGGGTTGGGAAGAGCCCCTGGAGGAGGGCATGGCAACCCACTCCAGTATTCTCACCTGGAAAGTTCCATGGACAGATGAGCCCAGTGGGCTACAGTCCATGGGATTGTAGAGTCAGATACGACTGAACATGCATGCAAAGTGAGACCCACAAAGGACTGGTGACTTTTCCAAAACTCTACAGTGATGAATAAACAACCCAGAGAAACAGGCTGACCTCTAGAGCCCCACACAAGTGCTTTCTATGAGTCTTTAGCCATGCCATCTGTCAGGGAAAACTCCCTCCAGTCTTACTTATAATAACTTATAACCCTTACTGGGAAAGATTGAAGGCAGGAGGAGAAGGGGACAACAGAGAATGAGATGGTTGCATGGCATCACCGACTCAATGGACATGAGTTTGAGTAAACCCCAGGAGTTGGTGATGGACAGGGAGGCCTGATGTGCTGCAGTCCATGGGGTTGCAAAGAGTCGGACACGACTGAGCACCTGAACTGAACTGAATAATCCTGGGGGCACCCTGCTTATGATCCTTGTCCCCTAAAAATCTAGCAGAGCCACCACTCTATGCAACTGAGTGCACTTGAACTCACTCTCATCTTTCCTTCTATTCCCACCCCACGGCCCCCCAGTTGTACCCAAGAAGCATAAGACATCTTTCATGAAGACACATCTAACCTCCTAACACTAGCTTCTCTAATTTAGCATTTCTCAGCACAGTTACCCATCTAAAGCCTTAATTAAGACAGTGTCATTTGTTCCCCATGCATTTACCAAAGGAGATGAACTGGGGGCTTTCATGAATGAAACGAACTTCCCTTTTGACACTTTGAGCAGAATGACTCTCCATCAGCAAGCATCACAGTGAGATGGCAGCCCTGAAAGTCACTATCAGGTCAAGTTCCCTAAGTCAGGTGAGCATCAGGCATCAACAAAAGACTAAAGTAAACCATGTTGCAGGAGGGGAGAAAAAGTCATCACTTGTAAGAATGTGTTTTGCAAACGTCCTTTCAGTAAAGTGTCTTTCTAAAATATTTCAGGAACAAAGAGGACACAACCTCTTCCTTTCCTAGGTTCTGGCTTTCAGAGTTGTTGAGGAAGAGTGATGCTGGGAATTCAAGGAAGTCATACAAACAGGAGAGGGCAGAGCTGGGGGAATCTAGTTAGAGACACAACCTATGTCAGAGTCACGGTCCTCAAGCACAGGCCCCATTTATAACCTGTTCTCTAACTTTGTTTATCTTTGTAGACATTCACAGGAGCGTCTTATTTTCCAGAAGTTGGGGCCCTATAATCATTATTTGTCTTTGGAGAAAACAAGATTATGTACCTTTAATTCCTCTTCTCAGAAAGTCGACACCGTAATAGATCGCTCTTCCCTGACCTTCCACCTCCGCCCTGGTGGGGCTGCTGTATTTTCACAGTTTCCTCTTGGCCCTGGCTCTGTAAGACAACCAACCCAAGTGGGATCTTTGATGATTAACTTCAGTCCACAAACAGAAAGGGGACAAGAATGTCCACTTTCTCATTTAGGGTTTATGATTCAGAGTCACAGTATTTCTAGGAACGAGCACAAGTTTCTGGAAGTGACACATATGTTTGGTTATCTGGCTTGTATGAATTTGCTATAGCTGCCATCACAAAGTGCCACACAGCTTGAGTGGTTAAAACAACAGAATGTATCACCTAGCAGTGCTGCAGATGAGAAGTCCAAAAATCAGCGTGTCAGCAGGTGAGTTCCCCCTGAAGGCCTGGAGAGAAAGACCTGTTCCAGATTTCTGCTCTTGACTTGCAGATTCAGTCTTCTCCTTAAGTCTTCGTATGTATGTATCTTCCCTCTGTCACTGTCTGTTTCTATGTTCAAATTTCCCCTTTGAATCAAGACCCCAGTCATATTGGACTATAGGGCCCACCCAAATGGCATCATTTTAACACTGATGCAAAGACTCAGTCTGCAAATAATGTCCTAAATGTTAGGATTTAACATGTGAGTTTTAGGGTACTCAATTCAACCTCTGATATAGCTCATATAAGTAATACCAGGTTTGAAAAAAAAAAATTGGTTTTTACTAACGGTGACCAGTAGCCACGTCAATCTCTGGTCTGTCTCCTATACACTGTACAGTTTCCCAGCCCAGCTCCAGTTCTACACCACGAAAGGTTCAGAGTTGCCAGGAATCCCCTCACTTTGCTGGAAGCTATGCTCCAAGACAACACTTTGACCCATAGGGCCAAGCCTATGAGGACAGACTGGATTCATAACAGGCTCTCTCATAATAGGCCTCTCACAGTCTGGCCAGATAAATAAAAAATAGCTAGTACATTGGAGACCTTAGCAAGACACATGCCCTTTAAAGGGTGAGAGAGAAACCCTACGAAGATTCAGGACTTATTACACCAGTAAACTTTTAGGGGTCCAGCACATCCAAAGTAAAGGACAAAATATTGCATCTTGTATCAGCCATTAAAAAGAGAAAACCCAAAGGCGACTTCAAGGACTGCTTTATGATAGTCTCCACTAACAAAGGTTAATCTGCCATTAGTAGTAGAAGTGATACAAATGCTAGGCTTTCTCTTTACATAAGCATTTGTTGAGACTCTCAAAGGGTTACTGGCAACAAAAGTGAACAAAAAACATAAGATTTGATTAAATTTCCAGGCAGTGTATCAGTTAGCTATTGATGCATAACAAACCACACCAAAACTTAGCAACTTAAAACAACAACCATTTATTTAGCCCATTATTCTTCAGATCAACAATTTAGGCTGGGCTTAGTTGGATAGTTACTCTAATTTTGCCTTTGTTTATCATGCCTGTGCACTTAGCTACCAAGATAGCCAGGGACTGGCTGGTTTTGGATGCTCTCTGCTGGGAAATCCTACCTTTGTTCCATGTGGTTGCTCATCCTTCAACAGAATACCCTGGTCTTATTCACAGTGTATCCAAGAAAGAAGAGCCACAGATGAGCCCTTTCGAGCGCTTGTGCTAGGCTCAGAAATGTCACACTTCACTTCTGCTAAGTTCTGTTAGTTAAAGCAAGTCATCCAGATTCGAAACTGACTCTGACTCTGCCCTTAGATGGGAGAGTTGCAAAGTCATATTACAGTGAATACAAGTGAAAGGGAAAACAGAAGATGGCCCTTTTTGCAATCTACCAGTCTGCCGATTTTCTCTGAACTGACCTTTCCTGGGCTCCCAAAGAAGAGAATCTCCTGCAAGAGTGAGGGAAGCAGAAGCCTGATCAAATTTCTCGGCCAGTAGGAATTCCTAAACAAGTCTGATGACCCACTTTTAAAAATGCAGCAGGAAAGCCCTGACCTTTGCTTTTCTTCTCTCTGAACTCACGCTACCCTCTGAAATGACCTCTATTCCACTTGTCCCCTTTAGAGTCAATTTAGAAATGGCTCTATGACTTCTTCCTTCAGAACAGAGGAAGTTGGTAAACACACTGAAAGAAGGTGGACCACTTATCCAAGTAAAATAGTAATGACGCCTATCACCTACCTGGCACCCTCCTGTGTGATTTTATCACAGCCTCTGATTCAAAAGAGAAGAAAAACAAGTGGTCTGACACAGAAGTTGCGCTAACTAAAATAGTCTTAAATCTGCACTCACAAGAAATAAAAAAAAAAAAAGAAAAGGAGAAAATCCACAAAATGTTGGGGTAAGGGAGCCAAATGTACTATATGTTCTTGGGAATCTGATCTTGACAATGAATCTTGCAAGACAGCTGCCAGAGTGAGCTAGAGAGTGAGGGGGATCAAGTGAAAGTTCTCATTAGAAAATGACCATATATATGCTCTTATATTTCTCCTTTGAGAAGTGGAATTTGATGAAACAAAGCACAATTTCCTAAATCCCAAATTCTATTTTTATTTCATTTGTGAAATTACTTTCTCTGCTTCATGTTTTCTGACTCTCTTTTATCTCCCCATTTTTCTTTTCTATTCTTCTTTAAAGAGCAGAAATTTTCAAGCTGTGCTTCCTTGTCAAGGCAAAAGGCCAATGAATCAGAACACATGCATGGGTCTTTAAGTTTCTGTCTATTGGGAGGCCTGGCATGCTGCAATTTATAGGGTCGCAAAGAGTAGGACATGACTGAGCGACTGAACTGAACTGATTTCAGAACATGAAGAGGTCATGTAGATTTTTCAAGGTAGAGAGTTGCTCTATTACCTAATCATGTCTCTAAGAAGTAGAATTTGGAAGGAAAAAAGGAAGTAATTAGGCCTCTCCCTCGTAAAATGCCTTTAAAATGTGGATTTAAGAAAACATATACTCCAGAGTCAAACAGAACCAGCAGAAAAAGCCTCCAGATTTCAAAACACAGTGGGTGTGGGACTTGAAGAAAATTTAAAGAGACTAGAGCTATAAACCAATCTGATCCCCTGAATTAACCAGATTCCAGCCCAACCTCAAGAAGACACCATCTCCAAGAACCACCATGTTAAGGACAATTCTTGGATGCAATCAACATGATGCTCTAATTTGACCTTGCCTTGATGAGCTTTTTGTATTCAAACAGTTCAAAAAAAAAAAAGATGAGAGGCAGCTTAGCGTGTATGAAGTGCTCAGACCCACATCAGATTTCCTGGATTTGAATCCCAAATCTACCAGTGTTAAAGGTTGAATCGTGCCCATTCTCGGCTCCCAAAATTCACAGGTTGGAGTCCTAAGCCCTCGACACCTCAGAATGTCATCTGATTTAGAGACAGAGTCTTTATAGGGGTAATTAAGTTAAAATGAGATCACTAGAGTGGACCTCAATGCAATATGACTGCTGTCTGGACACACAGGCCACACAAAGGGGAAACACCTGGTGAAGATGAAGGCAGAGATCAGGGTGATGACTCTACAAGCCCAGGAACACCAAAGATAGCCAGCAAACCACCAGATGCTCAGAGAGGGGTCTGCACCAGGTTCTCCCTCCCAGCCTCAGAAAGAAACATCCCTGCAGATGACTTGATCTTGAACTTCTGGCCTTCAGAACCGTGAGACAATCCATGTCTATTGTTTAGGCCACTCAGCTTGTGGTTCTTTGTCATGGCAGCCATGTATGCAGACAAATACACCCAGTTATCATATATCTGTTGATACAGAGCAGGACCCTGGGGGTCCCAGGGCACAACAGTCTTTCTGTGCCCTCCTAACCCCTGACCCCCACCCCCCCCCCCCCCC